>SKCR01044601.1:0-67058 GCA_019454045.1 Zanthoxylum bungeanum | reverse complement strand
TTAATTAAATTGTGAAATTTGGAATTTTAGAATTTAATTAGTTGGGCTAAATTTGGAATTGGGCTTAAAATGTTTGTATTTGGACTAATGGGCTTGGTTAGGCCAAGTTTGGTTTAGGTTAATTGGTTGGATCCAATTGGGCCTAAAACCATTTCCATAAAGTCCAAATATGATTAAATGGGCCTTTAATATTTTAATTGGGCCTAATGGGCCTAAATTAATTTTTTGGCAAAAGGGTGATTCCTTATTGGGCTTTGGTTGCCAAAGTCCATGCCTTATAAATTAATTGAAAGCCCATTGGACTTTAATTAAATTGACATTGGATGTTAATTGGGCTTTGAGACCCATAATGATTAGATTTAGAATCTAAGTCGAAAAAGGCTCATTAATAAAGTGTAATTATTTAATTTGGAATTAAATAAAGAATTAGTATTGAATACAAATTAAATTGGATTTAATATTGTAGTTTGATATAATTCAAGAATTCGTATTTGAGTACTTATTCTTAAAACGAGTTGGACTCGCGTGTAGACAACAGAACCTGGGCGACGCTGTTCTAGGCTCGCGGCCTAGTTGAGAAGTACGAATAACATGGAGTCGCCACCCGGTGTGAACCGGGACAAAGATTTAAGGCCGCACTCACCCCTCGCAAGGGAAGACCTCAAACCGTTGGGTTCGGAATGGTCCCTTACTTATGTCACTTGTGATGATATAATTTGTGCAATGAACTAACCAAGTCTACTCAATAATCATGCTCAAGGGTACTTAGATCTAACATGCTTTCATCCAAAATAATCCACGCAATGTAATACAACGAGCATATTGAATCATTAAAGCAACATGTATAAATCATTATCCTAACACATCATAAACTAATAATATGCATAAGGAACAACCTAAATATGCTTTAACAAATAAATAACAACTAAATTATACCATGCTTTAAATAATAAACGAATAACCTAAAGACTATAACATGCTCAAATACAAATTTGGATGAGACGAGATATGTGTATCTTAAGTGGTACGTGGCATTGTATCCCGAGTGCAGACCATACTACCGTCCATTCGGAATCGGCTATGGAATTTACGTCCGGGTTTCCATCCGATATACCACAAAAGGGAACACATATCCCGCTCATCCAACAATCACATCATGCTTCAAACGACTCTCATGCAATTATATATCAAAATAAATAAACAAAAATAAAGAAGATAAGTAAAAGGGTGCCCTCAGGTCTAACCTCTTTTGTCGTCTAAGAAAGGGCGTTACACGTCCGTTGGAAGGGAGATTGATCCGATGCTTTTCCGATTTGTCTACTCAATGTCTTTCCTCGCTGCTTTGATGCTCGGGCTGCTGTTTCAAGTCCGTTTCGCTGCTACGTTTCAGGTCACTGTCTTGGTGATTTAGTGGACTGTTTTGAGTGATTTTGGTGGCTTAGGGGGTTTGCGTTTTAATGGTTTTTTAGGGAAACTTTATGGAGATTTTTGAGGGGTTTTCTAGGTGATTTTAGGGCTGTTTTGCTGGCTAAAGTCGCCCAAAAATGACCAGAACAGAAGGTGAAGATGCGGCAGTTCAAGGTGCAGTGGGGGGTTTTCAGGGACTGTTTTGGGGCTGCGAATGGGGTTGTGTTTGGAGGGTGTTTAGTGCGACTTTAGGGCTGTGAATAAGGTTTATTTGAGGGGTGTTTTAGGGCTGTGAATGGGGGCTGGAACTCGGCAATTGAGGGTTAAGTTTAGGGCTTGGGCGTGAAGGGTGTTGATTGATGAAGGGAGGGTGCGGCAATGGAGGCTATTGGATCTTGAAGGTGCGGCAATGGAGGCTTCAGGGGGATGCTTGGGCGTGCAATGGAGGCTTAAGAGAGTACTTTAGGCGTGTGAGAGAGATGTATGAGCTAGGTAGGTTTTGAATGGGGGGCGAAGGCCTCTTTTTATAGGCAAAGAGAGAAGACTTTCCTAATTTGAATAGGAAAGAATCTCCTAATTGGTTCTTCATAAGGAATAGATCTCCTTATTTAGGGTGGTGATTGGATTTGATTTGGTAGGGATTTGATTTGATTTCTTTTAATTAGGAAGGGATTTGACTTGATTTAGGCATGGTTTAAATGTGATTTTGGCTATTTAGGAAGGCTATGGGCGTGAATGGTGTCTCATGGGCGGTTTGGGTTTGGCTTGGCTTGGTGGGATTGGGTTTGATTTGGGTTTGGTAAGTGGTTTGTGGGGTTTGGGCCTAAGATAAGCTTTGAAACGGAAGTCCAACAAGCAACCGAAGCCAAGCAACGAGGTTAAATCCAACAAAAATTCCATTTTCCAACTTTACCCTTCCAACGTCCGTTTCCCGCGACTTTCATGACTAAAGAAGTAGTTGCCTCAATACGAGACTCATCATTGGGCTAATGTAAAAATGCAATGCCTACAGTCGCCCCCACTTTTATGGGACTTGTGCAGTGTGTGACAATGACAATCCTATCAAAGTACGTGCAATGCATTTTTAATTACCTGGCTCGCCAGCTGTAACCTGGTCTGCCTGCTGTGCTGAGTTGATAATGTTAAACCCCGTACCTAGGGCGTCGCGGTTGCGTCTCCATACCTAGAGTGACGCGGTGATGATGTTGGTTGTCTAGATCCTAACCCCGTACCTAGGGTGTCGCAGTGACGTCTCCGTACCTAGAGAGCCACAATGTCTGAATAGTCCACATGCCGTACCTGGCGTGCTAACCCCGTACCTAGGGCGTCGCTGTGGTCTGAATGCTAACCCCGTACCTAGGGTGTCGCAGTGACATCTCCGTACCTAGAGAGCCACAAATGTCTGAGTGCTAACCCCGTACCTAGGGTGTCGCGGTGACATCTCCGTACCTAGAGAGCCACAAATGTCTGAATGCTAACCCCGTACCTAGGGTGTCGCGGTGACGTCTCCGTACCTAGAGAGCCACATATGTCTGAGTGCTAACCTCGTACCTAGGGTGTCGCAGTGACGTCTCCATACCTAGAGAGCCACAAAATGTCTGAATACTAACCCCGTATCTAGGGTGTCGCAGTGACGCCTCCGTACCTAGAGTGCCACAAATGTCTGAATGCTAACCCCGTACCTAGGGTGTCGCAGTGACGCCTCCTCCGTACGTACTAGAGCCACAAATGTCTGAATGCTAACCCCGTACCTAGGGTGTCGCGGTGACGTCTCCGTACCTGGAGTGCCGTACCTGGAAAAACTGATCTGATATCTCCATACCCGGAGTCCGTACCTGGCTGAACTGATATCTTCATACCCGAGTGCCGTACCTGACTGAACTGATATCTCCATACCCGGAGTGTCGTACCTGGCTGATCTGATATCTCCATACCCGGAGTGTTGTACCTGGCTGAACTGATATCTCCATACCCGGAGTGTCGTACCTGGCTGATCTGATATCTCCATACCCGGAGTGCCGTACCTGGCTGAACTGATATCTCCATACCCGGAGTGTCGTACCTGGCTGATCTGATATCTCCATACCCGGAGTGCCGTCCCTGGCAGAAACTGATTTGAACTAATGTGGGCCTCGCCCGCAGAATGCCATACCCAGCAGCTCTGATGCTGAACCTAATGTGGGCATCGCCCCCTGAATGCCATACCTGGCGGAACTGATACTGAACCTAATGTGGGCCTCGCCCCCTGAATGCCATACCTGGCAAGTCTACTACTGATGCTGATTCTCTATTTTGCACACTGTAGTGCCTCTCTTCGAGATAATCTTGATAGCTAAACATATTTTTGTCCTCAAAGGATGCTTCACGTCAAAGCCAAAGAATCTTCAAAGTACTCGACATACTCAAACCCAATCCTCTGAATGGGTGATATGAACTAGACTCCTAGTGTGTGTGTGTGCTAAGGCTCATTCGCAGCTTATTCCTTAAGTCAGCCAACTCGATGATTTCGCTTCGGAGAATCGGATCAGTGGGTCTAACCAACCTGGATGTCTGGGTCACATTCTGTGATTACTGTAGCATACTCAACATGATATGGTCTTCTTTTATTGCATCGTCTCTTTCTTTTCATCTTGGACTTTCATTTTTTTCTTTTTCATTTCTTTTTTCTTTCTTTCCTCTTTTTTTTTCTTTTTCTTTTTCTTTTCTTGACACACCTACCCTTTAAGTAGCATTTCTCCTCATGGTGGTCCTAATACTCGCCCATGGGTAGCTTCACGCTTATTGGTTATAGGCGGTCTATTTCTTTTCTTTTCATTGCAGAGACTTTCTTTCTTTATTTCCTCCAACCATATCATGTATCATAGCAAAAGCAAATCAGTGTGGACATCCAGGCAAACGGTCATTCACCGATCCACCATCGCTTCAACTAGTCATCTCATTAACCGCTCAGGCTTCTACTGTTGAGATTCCTTTTTCAAGTGCTTCATGAGTCCAGCTGAGATCAATCCATTCAGAATATCGGATAAGAGCGCGTTTCGCGCTTCTCGCTTCTAAGGCTTCTCCCTACAGCACACAATGTCATCACTGGACATATGTTTAACCATCAGAGACTTCTCTCTCACTTTTTTTTTTTTATTACTCACTCACTCACTCTAAGGAATTCTTCCTCTTTACTGCTGACCATGTGGGCTTCACCCCCGGGATCCATACCCGAAATTCGAACTCAAAATGGGCCTTAACCCTCAGATTACCATCTGAATCTTAACACCGATGTGGACCTCAGCCCTAGGATTTCTTCCCAAATTCAATACAGTGCTTTCGCTGTTTCTGATTGGCTTGTCTTTGCCGCTTTCTCTTTTATTCTTCGATACCTGTGAATATAAAACAAAATCACAAAACACGCAAAAAGGAATGCAATAATGGGTTATATGTGTGCATGCATGCATTAGTTTTCTTTATCCCGTTGGGTTAGGTCTTCTGCGGGTGACTATTCAGTCTTCTGTCCCTCAAGAAAATACACAACTTCAATCTGTCAACATTGATCGGCTCGGTGAACTCATTCCCTTCCAAGTCCGAAAGTCTCACTGCTCTCCATTTCCCATTACCTTCTGAACAATGTATGGTCCTTCCCAATTTGGTCTGAACTTCCCTCTTGGGTCTGTCGTCGACGGCTTCGACTGCTTAAGTACCAGATCACATTTCTTGATCTTGGTAGGACGCACCTTCTTATTAAATGCTCGGGCCAACCTCTTCTGATATATCTGCATGTGATGCAAGGACTTCATCCTCTTCTCATCCATCAATGCTAACTGCTCAAACCTCTGCGAGGTCCATCCTTGTTCAGGTAACTCTGCTTCTGCTAACACCCGTATGGATGTATCTCAACTTCCACCGGCAGTACCGCTTCCATTCCATAGACTAAAGAGTAAGGCGTAGCTCCGGTCGCCGTCCTTACAGATGTTCTGTACCCCCACAGGGCATACGGCAGCTTATCAGCCCAGTCTTTGTAATTCTCCGTCATCTTCGCCAGAATCGTCTTTATTGTCTTGTTGGCTGCCTCAACTGCTCCATTAGCCTGCGGCCTGTATGGTGAAGACTTATGATGACCTATCCCATACCTCTGTAACATCGCCTTGGTCTCTCCCTGAAACTGGACTCCATTGTCCGTAACCACGTGATGCGGCATACCGTACCGGCATATGAGATTCCGGGCTATGAACTTAGCCATTTGTTTTGCCGTGACATTGCGGAATGACTCGGCTTCTACCCATTTCGAGAAGTAGTCCACTGCTACCACTATAAAGCGATGTCCGTTTGACGCATTCGGCCGAATCTCTCCAATCATATCAATTCCCCATGCTGAGAAAGGCCACGGTTCTGACAACCCGTGCAATTCTGTATGCGGCAAATGATTCAAATTCCCATGCGCTTGACAATCATGACAGTCCTTACCAGCTTCGCGCAGTCGGCTTCCATGGTTGACCAGTAAAAGCCTTGTCTCACAATCTTGCGGGACAAGTTCAATCCGTTCATATGCGGTCCACAGACACCAGCATGCACTTCATCCATTATCTTCTGAGCTTCTTCCTTTCTCAAGCATTTCAGCTGAACACCATTCGCTTGCCTCTTGTAGAGTTCTCCCTTCAGACTCACATATTGAGCAGCCAACTTCTGAATGGGGATTCTGTCTTTTCTGCTCACTTCCTCTGGGAATTCCCTATGTTCCAGATACCTTTGAATATCATGATACCAAGGTTTTCCTTCATCGACCTCTACTCCCAAGATCCTCTCTATCTCATAAACCGGTTTGCTGGCCGTTGTCAACACAAGTGGTCTCATCACCAATTTCTGGATTCTCCCAGGTTGCGGCTAACATCGCCAATGCATCTGCCATCTGATTTTCTTCCCGAGGCAAGTGCTGAAATTTGCAGTTAGGGATAGCCTGTGCTAGGTTTCTGAGGTGGAATAAGTACGGCTTCAACCGTTCTTCTTTTAACTCCCATTCTCCTTGCATCTGTCGGATCACCAACATTGAATCTCCGTAAACATCCACGTTCGTAGCTCTCAAGGCTATTAATGCAGTCAAGCCGAATGCACATGCTTCATACTCAGCCATATTGTTAGTTACCCTGAACGTCAACCTCTTGGCCATAGGCAAAGTCTCTCCCCCAGGGGTTACTATTACAATACCGATTCCGGCTCCTTTGCAGTTCACTGCTCCATCAAAATACATCTTCCAACCTTGAACTGCTATAGCTTGGATTTCTTCGTCGGGGAATTCAAACTTGTACTGATCCCCTTCAACAGGTTGCAAGGCTAGGAATTCTGCCACGGCTCGCCCTTTGATTACCTTTGAAGTGAGGTACTCGATGTCAAATTCAGTCAACAGTACTAACCATCTGCCCAGCTTTCCAACTTCCAACTATGAAGGCACCGAATGTAGATACTTCAAAGGATTCTCCTTTGCGACCACTTGGATCTTGTAAGACTGGAAATAGTGGCGTAATTTCCTGGACACCCATACTACTGCCAGACAAATCTTCTCCACTTCCTGATAGCGAGCTTCGTACGGAAGCAGCTTCTTACTGAGGTAGTAGATGGCGTGCTCTACTCCTGTCTCATTGGCTTGTACCATCATCGCCCCCAGCGCTTCAGGTTCAATAGCCAAATAAAGCACCAAAGGTCTGCCCTGTTTCGGAGGTCTCAGGATGGGAGGTTTCACCAAATATTCCCTTATTCTGTCAAATGCTTCCTGACATTGTTCGTTCCACTTTAATGGCTGATCTTTCCTCAACAACTTGAATATGGGCTCACATACTGACGTCAGCTTGGCAATGAACCGACTGATATACTGGATTTTCCCTAGGAAGGCTTTGACTTCTTTCTTTGTCTTTGGTGCCGGCATTTCTATAATAGCCTTGATCTTTTCAGGATCCACTTCTATACCACCCATTCCCACTGTGTGGCCGAGTAGTTTACCCGACGTTACTCCGAATACACACTTCTTAGGATTCAACCGCAAGTTGTACTTGTCCACTCGTTCAAGGAACTTTTCCAACGCTTCTATATGCCCGTCTCTTGTCTCTGACTTGACCATCATGTCATCTACATATACTTCAATCTCCTTATGCATTAAGTCATGAAACAAAGTAGTGGCCATCCGTTGATAAGTGGCTCCAGCATTCTTAAGCCCAAATGGCATCACCTTATAGCAGTAAGTACCCCATTCTGTAACAAAGGTGTCTTGTGCTTATCTTCTTCGGCCATGAGCACTTGATTGTATCCTGAGAACCCATCCGCAAATGAGTACATGGTGGACAACACCGCACTATCTACAAGCACGTCTATATGCGGTAAAGGAAAGTCATCCTTCGGGCATGCCTTGTTAAGATCTCTATAGTCAACACACATTCTGACTTTGCCATCTTTCTTCGGCACAGGCACGATGTTGGCCAACCACTCGGGGTATTTCACTACTTCCAGGAATCCCACATCTATTTGCTTCTTAACTTCCTCTCTGACCTTCTCGGCCCATTCGGGTCTCATCCGTCGGAGCTTTTGTTTCACAGGCTTCATATTCGGATATGTTGGTATCGCATGCTGGGCAATACTTCGATCGACCCCAGGCATGTCTTCGTAAGACCAAGCAAATACTTTGGCATATTTAATCAATATCTCTTCTAAGTTCTTCCGCTCTTCGGCGGTAACTTCACTCGCAATCAAGATTTCCTTGGGCTCTCAGGCGTACAAGGTTGAATGTATTTGTTTTGACGGAGTTGATATCGAAAATGCTTAAGTCATGCAAGTTAGAAAGTGGAGACTCAGTCAAGTAAGCAAAATTATTGTCTTTATTGCCAATAATAGAAGGAGTACACTCAAACAAATCTGGAAGGAAAATATCTTCATCCTCTACAGATATTTCTCCCTCTACAACAGGATCCTTCTCAAATTTCTTGTCTTCTTCGAGAGTCAAGGTCTCCAACTTCATAAGTTCTTCTTCCCACTCTTCTTTTTTCACTTCTTCAACCAGCGGATTTTCTCCCAACATGTCCTGGAAGATCTCAAACCCTGGCACAACAATCCCGTTCACTTCTATAGGTTCAGGCTCTCCTTGATACTCTGATGCTTTGACGAAGCATTCCATCAACTTCAGCCCATTCTTCTTGGCTTTTGGCTTGTCATCATCAGAACGGTATCCCAAGCCCTTCCGAGTATTCTGTCCCTTGAAATCCGGTAGTTTCGAACCTTGACCTGGCTCAAATTTCATCTTCTCCATAATTCGGGCTACCTTGGGATCCACCCACTCCTCAAAAGTTGCTGACACTTGGAACCTCGTAAAAGGTTGTATTTCCAAGGTGGCTACAGCATTATCGCTTCAGCTCGTATGGTGACAATTTCCCCTCCATATGGGAACTTAATCATCTGATGTAGAGTAGATGGCACCCCTCCAAGCCCGTGAAACCAAGGCCTTCCCAACAATAAGGAAATGTGGCTGGGATGTCCAGCACTGTAAATTCAACTTCATCTTCTACTGGGCCAACCTTGACCATTGCGACAAAAGTACCTTCGACTCCTCGTTTACTATCATCATAGGCTTTGATAGTCATGTTAGAAAGGCTCAACTCAGTTGGCTTAATACCCAACCTTGCCAGAATTTTCAATGGGCACACATTGATGGAAGAGCCATCATCCACCATCACACAAGAAGTCTTCTTGCCCCTTACCTCAGCTCGGATAAAAAAGGCATGTTGTGGTTTCTTCCTTCAGCCGGGAGTTCTTCATCAGAGAAAGTAATATGTTGAGCCTCTTTCTGCACTGACCCTACAAACATTGCTGGATTAGCGTCCTCGGGTACCACTATTTTGCTCAGAGCCTCTACCATGGCCCGCCTGTGCTCTCCAGATGCACATAACAACTCCCAGATGCTTAAGTGTGCTCGGGTTTTCTTCAGTTTCCTCAACACCACATCTCCTTCGACAGGCTCAGTATTCTCAGTCACTTCTCGGCTGTCTGTTAGCACTTCCTTCCCCTTTTCAACAGTATCACTGTAAAAGCGCCCACTCCGGGTCATGCCTTTTACTTCTTCTTCCTCACCACCACTGAGAAGAAAGTCTTCCCGAAATCCTTCTTCTGTTCCACCTCATCTTCACTATTACTGTCCCAAATACCGAGGCAAAAGGCTGTTTGGTCAAAGGTTTGGAGGACAAGGTCTTCTGGTAGGCCAGAGTTGATCATGTAAGTAGGTGGGGGGGGAACAGAGTGATAATTGGGTAGAGGATTGCGGTGAGTGTTTGGTTGTTCTTTTTCAGGGTCAGGGATCTTTCGGGAGTCTATTAGGTCTTGGACTTCATGGCGAAGCCGGGCACAGTTGTCGGTGTCATGGCCAGGCTGTTGTGAAAATGGCAGAAACGGCTCATGTTTAGGTTTTTTGACGGGGAGGATTTGGGAGTGGTTTTAGTTCTAGGGGTTTAACAGCCCTTGCCTCAGTAGCTTCTCCAGTACCTTGGACAAAGGTCTGCCCAAGTTAGAAAAACGCCTATTCCTTATGGCCGCAACCTCCGCAGTAACAGGCTTAGCACCTGAGGATCCTCTGACAGTCCTCATGCTCAAACTATAGAACTTTCTGTTCTCAGCCTCCTCCTCTTCAATATCCATTACAGTCTCCTTAACTGGCGGAAGTCTGCAATCATCGATGTCATCCTTCTGAGCTTACCATAAATCGAGGGCTTAGTCCCCTTGATGATCATCTTGATCTGATCTTTCTCGGAAGGCCTGGTTTGCATCTTCAAGAGCTGGCTCCTCCAGTGGTCAATATACTCTTTAAAGCTCTCCTCAGGTTTGTGCTTAGTATTCTCCAAGTCGCGGAGCGACAAGTCGATCTCTAATTCAGTTACATACTGCTTCAAGAAGGCATCAGCCAACTCCCTCCAATCTTCTTTAATCTTCTTCTCAAGGCTATGATACCAAACCACAGGTGCACCCTCGAGTGACATTCCGAACATTTTCTGGACTTGGCGCTGAGACAGGCCGACCGAACTCATCACCGAGACATATTGTCACAAATGGACCCTCAGGTCCCCATTCTCATTAAACTTTGCGATGTCAGGCATTTTGAACTGTGCGGGCAACTGCTCCTCAAAGGTCATTGAATCATAATCCAGTAGATCCTCATGTTTCCCCCTCAGCTTACAGGTGACAGACTCCATCTGATCATGGAGCCTTTGCATTTCAGCCTGAGTCCCAACTATCCTACCAGCGGCATAGTCAGCCAGATCATCATCAAATACCGGAGCATTATCATTCAATCTATTCGGAGGGCTCTCCCGCCTCTCATTCTCAGATCCTCCCGCAGCGCGGGGTACAGCCATATTAGACATGGCAGCAGTCAGAGCTTGCAGTTGTTCAGTCATCTTGGCGAAGTTAGCTTCCATCTGCTCCATTCTAGACCCCTCGTTGACGGATTCACTCATATTCGCTGAAGGTCTTTTGACTAATCTGCCCTCTTCTCTAACCCAACGGGAATCTATGTTGCCTCTCTTAAGGCCATGTGTCAGTGCATATGTGTGCGATGCATGTAATAGATAAAAAAAAGAAACTTTAAACTACTTGGCCCATTATCATTTTAAAGTATTTAATCACACAATCGCGCGGTGCAAACTTGTCCCAGTTGAAAAGGCCCAACAGGTTTACACTTTGCAATGATATGGCTAAATAACTTCAAATGATAAAAGGCCCATTCACAAAGTGGCCCACCGGCATTTTAGAAGCTTTTGGCCCAACTGTAAAAGGACACAAACTTGCCCCAGTTTAAATGGCCCAACAAGTTCACATCTTTTGACAAAAGGTCCAACTGGATCCAAATGACGGCGGTCCAACACACAAACATAAGATAAATAACTATCGGTTCTTTCAAGGCTAAGTTTCATAAGTGGGTTCACGGGGCGCGGACAAAGGCTCTCGTTTGACGAAGGATTACCCACAACTAGGACTCCCCACTCAAGGGTTCAAGCGACCAAGTGAGTGCACCTTTTTTATACCTTACGGTACGTGCCAACGAGTTACGGTGTGTGACTAACTGTCGAATGGATTTCCCATTGTAGATTCCCCAGAGGGAAGGTGGAGCGAGGCTCTCTTAAGTACCCAAGCCCCTTAGGCTCTTATCGCTTGGTGTCAGGAAATAAACAACGAGTCCTCCAAACTAGTATGTCACAACGAGCTACAAGTAATGATTTATCTAGGTGCCTTCACAGCTTTTCCCCGAAGGGTAGTGAGTGAAGGAAGACACCCAACCATCACCTAGCTTCAACAAAGCCTTTGATTAACCCCCTCAACCCACTATAGAAATGGTCAACTAATGCACAAATTATACACATCACAAGACATGATTTCGAGGCCGATTCTCTAAAATCCCCAGTGGAGTCGCCAGACTGTAGACAACAGAACCTGGGCGACGACGCTGTTCTAGGCTCGCGGCCTAGTTGAGAAGTACGAAATAACATGGAGTCGCCACCCGGTGTGAACCGGGACAAAGATTTAAGGCCGCACTCACCCCTCGCAAGGGAAGACCTCAAACCGTTGGGTTCGGAATGGTCCCTTACTTATGTCACTTGTGATGATATAATTTGTGCAATGAACTAACCAAGTCTACTCAATAATCATGCTCAAGGGTACTTAGATCTAACATGCTTTCATCCAAATAATTCCACGCAATGTAATACAACGAGCATATTGAATCATTAAAGCAACATGTATAAATCATTATCCTAACACATCATAAACTAATATATGCATAAGGAACAACCTAAATATGCTTTAACAAATAAATAACAACTAAATTATACCATGCTTTAAATAATAAACGAATAACCTAAAGACTATAACATGCTCAAATACAAATTCGGATGAGACGAGATATGTGTATCTTAAGTGGTACGTGGCATTGTATCCCGAGTGCAGACCATACTACCGTCCATTCGGAATCGGCTATGGAATTTACGTCCGGGTTTCCATCCGATATACCACAAAAGGGAACACATATCCCGCTCATCCAACAATCACATCATGCCTCAAACGACTCTCATGCAATTATATATCAAAATAAATAAAACAAAAATAAAGAAGATAAGTAAAAAGGGTGCCCTCAGGTCTAACCTCTTTTGTCGTCTAAGAAAGGGCGTTACACGTCCGTTGGAAGGGAGATTGATCCAATGCTTTTCCGATTTGTCTACTCAATGTTTCCTCGCTGCTTTGATGCTCGGGCTGCTGTTTCAAGTCCGTTTCGCTGCTGTTTCGCTGCTACGTTTCAGGTCACTGTCTTGGTGATTTAGTGGATTGTTTGAGTGATTTTGGTGGCTTAGGGGGTTGCGTTTTAATGGTTTTTAGGGAAACTTTATGGAGATTTTTGAGGGGTTTCTAGGTGATTTTAGGGCTGTTTTCTGGCTAAAGTCGCAACAAAAACTGACCAGAACAGAAGGTGAAGATGCGGCAGTTCAAGGTGCAGTGGGGGGGTTTTCAGGGACTGTTTTGGGGCTGCGAATGGGGCTGTGTTTGGAGGGTGTTTAGTGCGAATTTAGGGCTGTGAATAGGTTATTTGAGGGTGTTTTAGGGCTGTGAATGGGGGTGGAACTCGGCAATGGAGGGTTAAGTTTAGGGCTTGGGCGTGAAGGGTGTTGATTGATGAAGAGGGTGCGGCAATGGAGGCTATTGGATCTTGAAGGTGCGGCAATGGAGGCTTCAGGGGGATGCTGGGCGCGTGCAATGAGGCTTAAGAGAGTGCTTTAGGCGTGTGAGAGAGATGTATGAGCTAGGTTTGAATGGGGGGTGAAGGCCTCTTTTTATTGGCAAAGAGAGAAGACTTTCCTAATTGAATAGGAAAGAATCTCCTAATTGGTTCTTCATAAGGAATAGATCTCCTTATTTAGGGTGGTGATTGGATTTGATTTGGTAGGGATTTGATTTGATTTCTTTTAATTAGGAAGGGATTTGACTTGATTTAGGCATGTGTTTAAATGTGATTTTGGCTATTTAGGAAGGCTATGGGCGTGTGAATGGTGTCTCATGGGCGTGGGTTTGGCTTGGCTTGGTGGGTGGGTATTTTGGGTTGGGTTGGGTTTGGTAAGTGGTTGTGGGGTTTTGGGCCTAAGATAAGCTTTGAAACGGAAGTCCAACAAGCAACCGAAGCCAAGCAACGAGAGTTAAATCCAACAAAAATTCCATTTTCCAACTTTACCCTTCCAACGTCCGTTGTTCCCGCGACTTTCATGACTAAAGAAGTAGTTGCCTCCATACGAGACTCATCATTGGGCTAATGTGTAAAAATACAACGCCTACATCGCGCAAATCAAATAGTTGTTTGAACATTGGATGGTCATTAATTCAGATTAATTAATGGATTAGATTGATTGATAACAGTGTTTTGTTTGAATTAATGGACGTGATGTATGAATAATATATATCGGATGGATATTAGAGGGTGAGGGCAATTTTGGAAAATTGTTGTATAAATTTAGAATTATTAAATTGGACCTGCGTGTCCAGCCTATTACCTCTTGACTCTTTGTATTTCTCTTCTCACCTATTCCTCTCAATGTAAATGAGGTTTCTTTAAAAGTGTTATGTAATTGGGTAGAAGTAAGATTTGTGCTAGTGGGAGAGAGAAATGGAGAGATTTGTTCTAGGAACAAGTTGTTTTAAATATCCATCTGTATATCATTATTAATTTATTTATCGCGCCTTATTATGCTTTTAGAATGCATGTTTAAGGGTGTATGATGAGACCTAATCAAAGATAATTTATTGGTTGCCAATTACGCGAAAAACCCTCAACAAATATTAAGCGTTTTTCCTTCTATTGAATGATTCATTCTCAATATCCAAGATTGGCACTGGTTTGTTGGCCAAAGTCAAAACCTTTGTCCATCGTGGATGTGTTTGAATCATGAAGGCTTTGTTCCATATCGTATGTCTTGTCCAAGTTGTGATTTGTTGGCCAAAGTCAAGATCACTTCTTGTCCATCGACATCGATTACGAAGCTTTCCAAGGTCAATGGGTCCCGCTTAACTGGAATCATTAAGTTTGTTGTGCCAAAGCCAAGGCTTAATTGATTCAGAGGAAAAGGGTTAGGGAATATATCGGATATATTGGCATATATTATATATATGTTTCGGACTTGGATGTCCACCTACTGGATCTAGGAATTGGATGAGATCAAATTGATCTTAGAGATCTACCTAGTTAAATATCATACAGCTTGTTGGCCAAAGTCAAGGTTATGTGTTATTTAACGGGATCCTAGCCCACTAGGAAACAAGGTTTCCCGAGTACTCAACAGAGGGTTAGAGGCTCGCCGAAAAATAGTGGAAGGCAAGTATTAAATTTGTAATTTCGTTTAGATACTTGCCAATACGTGCTCATTTCAAATTTTTCGTCAATAATTTAAATAGATATTAGTTGGACTAATATTTAATCGTTTTTTTAAATTAAACAGTTGGAATGTATTCAAACTACTTCAATTTATAGTTGATTATATAATCAGATTATAGTAATCAATATATTTGAATTTAAATAATCAAATTATAGTTGATTATATAGTTAGACTATAGTAATCATTATATTCAATAGTACCTGAAATCGTTGATTGGATAGTTGGACTATAGCAATCAAGATAACTAAAAGATTAGCGTTTAGAACATAATCCTGAGAGAAAATTTTTTTAAAACGGCTTTAATTTTCAAATTGGGAATAAAACCTCAAGATAGTCCTGGAAAACTGAGAAGTTATTCTATTTGATAGAATGACATCTCGGGCCTAAGCCCGGAGTTGAGCAAATAGTATAACATGATCTTTGGAAGATTCATGTGATGATAAATTTAGTGCTCAATCCTTTATACTTGATGCAATGACACTTTAATTCCGTCGTCAGAATTAAGGATTAAATCATTGAACCATGATGATGAAATTAAAGATCTTTATAGATCTATTCTTAGATCTTAGAAGTACAAATTGCAAAAGAAGCTCTTTCGCTTGCATATGTCAAAGGGTACATCTGTCGAGCACTAGGTGTCGCAGATGATTGCTGACATCGATCAGCTATGTTAGCTCGGCATTACCTACGTGGCCGAGACTGCCAAAGATTTGATCTTATAGTCTCTACCCGAACGCTGGGGCAGGTTCATTATGAACCAAGAGTAAACTCTTGGAGAGTTGATGGCTATACTCTAGAAGGCAGAGCCAGAGCTTCTAAAATGGGCAAAGGCAAAATCATCACAGTCTTCTGGGAAGATAAATGACATATCCCAAGATATCTGCCTAATTGTGGCAAACGGGGTCACTGGAAGCGTGACTGAGGTATGGATAAGGAAGACATGAAGGAAGTGAAGGCGGGGCAATGCTCCGGCTTCAAATATGTTTGTCATAAACATGTTCACTATTAGTTTCAAAATTGGATTTTGATACTAAGTATTGTACATAAATATGTACTGATGTGCAGAATCTGCTAATTCACAGGAAACTGACTTCAGTTGAGATTTACCTACGAGTCAGAAATGGGACGAGAGTCGCTGTTTTAACCGTAGAGACCTAAGTTTAGGAACTACCCTTCGGGTGTGTACTTAAATTAGGAAACTGTTATAATGTAACTAGTTTGACTAGAAACATTATCTCTGTATCTAAGTTTAACCTGTTGCGGGTATACCTTTATATTCTAGAACACTAAAGTGTTTTATTTTATAAAGAAGATATTGAGATAAACATATTAGATGTGAATAACAGCATTTATATTTTCAATATAAATGAATCTCAAACGTATAACATGACAAACAAATAGCTCAAACTGAATTAATCAGATGAGACTTATTTGTGGCATTATTGTCTGGGACACATTAAACAAGACTTATATATCTACACTTTCGAAGACTGGGTACTAGGACGGATTTGATTCAAGTCAAATGATGTCTACGAATCTAGTTTATTAGGCAAAGTGCCTAAAACACATTTTACTTGGTAAAAGTGCAAGTGCCACCGATCTGTTAGCCCTCGTTCATAGTGACATTAGTAGGCCCATGTCTAGCTAGGCTAGAGGTGGATATGAATACTTCGTAACCTTTATGGATGTGGCATCGCGTTATGGTTATGTGTTTTTTTCGAAACACGAATCGGAAACTTTTGATAGATTCAAAGAGTTTCGACACGAAGTAGACAGACAGATCGGCTAAAGTATTAAACCGTCACGGTTAGATCGTGATGGAAAATACTTAAGCAATAAATTTCTTAAATATTTGAAAGAGCATAGTATTCTTTCATAATGGACTCCTCCCGAAACACCTCAATTGAGTGGTGTGTCCAAACGGAGAAACCGAACTTTGTTGGACATAATAAGGTTAATCATGAGTCGCTCTGAGCTACCATTTTCCTTCAAGGGATACGCATTAAACAGTGCAATACTTATTTTGAATAAGGTTCCATGAAAATCTGTTAGACAGAATTCATATTAGATATGAACATGAAAGAAATCGGGTTTCTCATTCCTGAAGATTTGGGTATGCTGGGCATATATTTGGATGATACCAAACTGGAACCCAAATCGGACAAGTTCCTAACATGTAGGTTATCATAGGGTAACCAAAGTATAGTAATTATACAACTCACAAGAGAACAATGTAATTATTGCTCTCCATGTGGTTTTCCTAAGAGGAATACCTATATGCAGTGGTAAGTGGGAAGAAAGTAAAACTCGATGAAAATCAGAGTAATACTGTTCAAGGCACCGATTCCTTAATGGAACACAAACAGTTCATCAGGGATGAAACTGTACCACAATCTTCGAATACACAAGAACCGCGTAAGTCGGAGAGAGTCAGAGAAAACAACCTAGGAGGTATGGGTTTCGGATCTCACCTCAAGTAGATGTCAATCTTATTGAGGAAGACAAACTGACTACGTATAAGGTAGTGATACAAGGTATCGACTCCCTATCATGGCAAAGTGTCATGAAATCCGAAATGGATTCCATGTATACCAACCAAGTTTGGACACTGGTTGTTGTACCGGAAGGTATTGTGCCTATTGGTACTATAAGAATCTTCGAGGAAGACATACATGGATGGCAACATACTAATGTACAAAGCTAGGCTTGTAGCGAAAAGGTATCGTTATCAACATTGTGTCGATTACGACGAAACCTTTTACTCGTTGTCATAGTTAAATCCATTTGGATAATGTTTGCTAATGTTGCATGTTTCATTTATAAAACATGGCAGCTGAACGTCAAAACCGCTTTCCTTAAACAGAAACCTTTTGGAGGATGTTTACAACATCCTGACGGTTTTGTCGTACCTAAACAAGCAAACAAGGTTTGCAAGTTAATTCGATCCATTGATGGATTGAAGCAAGCATTACGTTCTTGGAACTATATCGTTTCGATGTAATCATAATGGTATATGATTTAATTCAAAACGAAAATGATTCTTGTGTATATAAGGAGGTTAGTGGGAGCGCACTGATAGTATTGTCATATAAAATGATGATATATCATTTCTTGGAAATGACATTCATATATTACAATCAGTGAAAGCTTGGCTTTCATGAAAATTCTCCATAGACTACTTGGGAGAAACAACCTTTATTCTAGGAATAAGGATCTACTGGATAGATCTAAAATTTGTTGGTACTCTCTGAGAACTCGTACATTGAAAGATATGTACGTGACCTGGTGCTTTGAGCATATGGAGTCACGATCAGGCCAATCCAAGTGATAGTCACTGGATTGATGTTAAGAACATCCTTAAGTATCTTAGATGAACTAAGGATGCTTTCTTGTGCTATGGAGAATGAGAACTTGAAGTGACTGGGTTCACTGTTGCAAGTTTCCTAACCGATAAAAATGACTATAAGTCGAATAAGGGTACTATATAGTTTGAATAACGGAACAATGAGCTGGAAATCTTCCAAGCAAGATACTGTTGCCGTATAAACAACAAAAGCGGAATATTGCTACAGCTGAGGCAGCAATAGAAGAACTTTGGATCTATATAATCCTAATTGGATTAGGAATAGTTCTGTTAGCTGCTGAGATAGGCTACAGCACAGGCTAAAGAATTAATGGTCTCATCAACGATCCAAATATATACTTCAACTGTTCATCTGATTCGTTCGGATCATACATCGTGGCGATGTGATGATCGAATAAATCGCATCAGATGATACCTTTGCAAATCCGCTGACGAAAGTTGTTTCTCAGCAGAAGTTTGAGCGACCCGTACATAGTTCAAGTATAAGACACTTGAGTGATTGGCTATAGGCCAAGTGGGAGATTGTTGGACAATTATCACCCACAGCATCACTATTTGTACAGAATATTGTGTTGTTGTACAAATTAACTATATGACAAAGGAAATTGCTCTTTTATCATTTGTAATTGGATTACCGGGATATATAAATGATAAAAGTCCATATGATTAGTTCCGGATTAATAGATATGAGACAATATTAATCCACTAAGGTTTAATCATTAAAACATCCATAGTCGTAGTATTATCGAGATTGGACATCGATAATACGGAATAGACTAGTATTGCACTTGTGCGTGTTATGGGAGCATAACAGCATAGTTCTCATATATTTGGGTATTGGATACTCATGCGAGTGTAGTAGGAGGTTGTGTTTACCGATGGTACGGTAACAGCTTTGCTCTGGATAGACCCCTCGGAATTCCATTGGTAGTATGACTATGTGTCTATGGAAGTCCGAATCAGGGTAGGTGTATTTGGTCTTAACCTGAAACTTACATCGCTAATACTTGCGAAAATCAATATACTTTGGTTTTGGTCGTCCAGGGCTTTAACAGGTTCTGTGTACGCCTCTTCTGGGTATATTGAGAATCGTAGTGTATTGGGTGTGATGTCAAGATGGAAGTATCACTTCAGTCATATGGAGATGATGGTCACGTATGATACAGAACTGGTACTCTATATGCTGCAGCTATCGGGATAATATGACTAGGTCATGTTTATCCGATTATAGAGACTAGTTACCAGAGATCTGATATGTGCTTCGTACGGGCAGACACAATTCCAGCCCCAGGCCTAGCACGTGATATCAGATACTGGATCGCAATACGCAATACTACGTATACTACGCCTGATATAGATTACATATTCCTTTAAGAATATTTCTGGAGAATTGGGTAGGCACGGTGCTTTGCTAGAAGCCAACCATGTCTTGTAAATCGATAAAAATGTAGTACTAGGTACATACGTGTTCGGATAGTCCGACGACCGAATTTACTGCCAACATATCCAGGGATCTCATGGGTCGCTTCCCAAGATTCACCGATGACGTATGACTCGAACATAATTAATCTGGGATTAATTATTAGAGAGAGAAAATTAATCTAGGATTAATTGCGGAGATATTTTATCTGGGATAAAATTCTAATTAAAGAGAGAGAACAATTAATTTGGAATTAATTGATAAAATAATATATTTGATATACTAAACGAAATTAGATTTCGACGCATAATTAAAATTGGATTTTAATTCGGGCAAACGAGTTAATTTAGAATCAATTCGCTAGTGACGTGAATAGTAATTTTGCTAGGCATAATTATTTAATTAAATTTGATTTAATTACGTCGCAACGGAAAATTTGTTAATTCGGAATTAATGAACCCGAGCCCGGGAGCGTTTGCGGGCCCACTCGGATTTCAAATCAAGTGGGCCCACAAGTCACATCATGCGTCACATCATTAGTCACTCAAGTGATGGATGTCTTGTCACTTTATGGTGATTGACATCTTATCACTTGTGAGTGATGTGAGTTGTTGAAAGGCTTTAAATGCCTTGTACCATTTTGGAAAGTGGTAAGTTGTATTAGATTTTTGAAATAAAAAACACACAACACAAACTTCATCTTCTTCTCCTCTCTCCCTCACACGGCTTGGAAGCCATTTTTTCTCTCCTTGGCCGAGAGCAACAAGAAGCAAATATAACAATTTGTGGCAAAAAATTTTCCAAGTGCTAGCACACTAAAGAGGTCTTACAGAGGTGATAGGGAAACCCATTCATGAGCATGGAATCACTCTCAAAGCTTTGAGCTTGAAGAACAACACAAGGAGGACAACCATGGAGGGCTTGGCCGAACTCATGAAGAAATTTTTGTGTTCATCGCATCCAAAAGCCGATCAAAGTGAGTATTTCCGCTACTTTACTTTGTTGTATTCACACTTTTCATCGCTTAATTAGATCTTGGTTTGACCTAGAAAACCCAACAATATGTCGAAAACACTATACCATAATGTTAGTGTCCTAAACATGCCCAGGTATCTAAGTCATGATATTGTGTGTGAATGATCAAGTGAGTTGCGGAAAAAACTTACATTGATCGGATGTGTGATTTCAAAAATTCTTTGTATGTTGGAAGCTCCAAGCTTTATGTTGTGTGTTTCTAACCCAATGGTGAGTTTCCCTATCACCTCACAAGACTCCTTAAGTGCTAGCTTGCTTGATTTTTGAAGCAAAATCAATGGAGAAGATAACCCAATGTCATGGCAAAGAGGAAGAAATGAAGAGAGAGTATTTTGATATTTTGTTTTCTAAAAACTAATACACAAAATTGACTTTCAAAAAGTGTATATGCTTTTTAAAAAAGCTAAACAAAGTGTGTTGGAAGAAGTTGCATTAAAAGCTCCCAACTACTTCCATCAACTAGTTGACAATTGATGTAAGTTAGTGGGGCCCCACCACTTAAATTCAAAATTCAAGTTGGCTTGCTCAACACATTTTGGGCTTGGGTTCGTTTAATCCGATTAAACGAATTTTTCGTCGCGACGTAATTAAATCCAATTTAATTAAATAATAATGCCTAGCAAAATTATTACGAAAGTCGCTTGCGAATTAATTCTAAATTAATTTGTTCGCCCGAATTAAAATCCAATTTTAATTCCACATTGAAATCCGATTTCAATTAATATATCCAATATATTATTTAATCGATTAATTCCAAATTAATCGCATTCTCTCTTCTATTCGAATTTTATCCCAGATAAATTCTTGCCGCTATAAATCCAGATTAATTTTCTCTCTCTCATAATTAATCCTAGATTAATTATGTTCGAGTCAAATGTCATCGGTGAATCTTTGGGAAGCGACCCAAGAGATCCCTGGATATGTTGGTAGTAAATACGGTCATCGGACCATCCGAACATGTGTGTACCCTGTACCATGTTCTTACCGATTTATAAGATATGGTTGGCTTCTAGCAAAGCATTGTGCCAACCCAATTCTCCAGAAATATTCAACAAAGAATATATAATTTGTATCATGCATAATATACTATGTATTACATATTACGATCCAGTATCGGATGTCACATGCTAGGCCTAGGGCTGGAATTGTGTTTGTCCCGTATGAAGCATATATCGGATCACTAGCAACTAGTCTCTGTAATCGGATAATCATGACCTAGTCATACTATCCCGATAGCTACAGCATTTAAGAGTACTAGTTTTGTATCCTTGCGTGATCATCATCTCCATATGACTGAAGTGATACTCTCATCTTGACATCACATCCTATACACTATGATTCTCAGTATACCCAGAAGAGGCGTACACAGAACCTGTTAAAGCTCCTGTTAAGTCTCAGGTTAAGACCACATACACCTACACTAATTCGGATTCCCATAGACACATAGTCATACTACCAATGGACTCCGAGTGGTCTATCCAGAGCGAAGCTGTTCCCGGTCCAACGGCTAACAGAACCTCATATCATACTTGCATAATTATCCAATACTTAAATATATGAGAACTATATCGTTAAGCTTCCATAACGCGCACAAGTGTAATACTATCATATTCCGCATTATCGATGTCCAGTCTCGATAATACTACGACTAGGGATATTTAATGATTAAACCTTTCGTGGATTAATACTGTCTCATATCTTATTAATCTGGTACTAATCATATAGACTTTTATCATTTATATATCCAAGTAATCCAATTACAAAATGATAAAAAAGCAATTTCCTTTGTCACATAGTTAATTTGTACAAAAAACACCATGTCTTTTACAAATAGTGATGTTATGGGTCATAATTGTCTAATAATCTCCCACTTGGCCTATAGCCAATCACTCAATTGTCCAACACCTGAACTATGTACGGGTTGCTCAAACTTTTACTAAGATATCACTTTCGTCAATGGATCTGCAAGGTTATCATCTAAAATTATCTTTTCGATCTTGACATAGCCACGATGTATGATCTCACGAATCAGATGAAACCGTTCGAAGTACATACTTGGATCATTGATGAGACCGCGGTTCCTTAGCTTATGCTATAGCCCCGTTATTGTCACAATACAAAGGTACAGGCTCAGTCGCTAACGGAACTACTCCTAATCCAATTAGGAATTTACGGATCCAAACTGCTTCTTTTGCTGCCTCAGTTGCAGCGATATATTCCGCTTATGTTGTTAAATCGGCAACAGTCTCTTACTTGGAAGATTTCCAGCTCACTACTTTGTTGTTCAAACAAAATATGTACCCCGATTGTGACTTACAATCGTCTTTATCTGTTTGGAAACTTGTATCGGTGAACCCAGTCACCTCAAGTTCTCATTCCCCATATACTAAGAAAGCATCATTAGTTTGTCTAAGATACTTAATGATGTTCTTAACAGCAATCCAGTGACCATCACCTGGATCGGCCTGATAGCGACTGCACATGCTCAAAGAATATGAGACATCAGGTCGTGTACATATCATGGCATATATGATCGATCCGACTATAGAAGCGAACGGGATCTGACTCATGTTATCTCTCTCATTTTTAGTTTTAGGACATGTGTCCTTAGATAGAGAGACGCCATATGAAACTGGAAGCAGCCCCCTCTTAAACTGATCTATGTTGAATCTCTTCAACACTTTATCAATGTACGAGCTCTGGGAGAGTCCAAGCAGCTTTCTAGATCTATCCCGGTAGATCCTTATTCCCAGAATAAAGGCTGTTTCTCTCAGATCTTTCATGGAGAATTTTAATGAAAGCCAAGTTTTCACCAATTGTAGCATGGGAATGTCATTGCCAAGAAGTAATACATCATCAACGTAAAGGACAATAAATGTCAGTGCGCTCCCACTAACCTTCTTATATACACAAGGATCATCTTCGTTTTGAATGAAACCATGTTCTTTTATGATCTCATCAAAACGTTGGTTCCAAGAACACGATGTTTGCTTCAATCCATAAATGGATCGATTTAACTTGCAAACCTTGTTTGCATGTTTTGGCATGACAAAACCGTCAGGTTGTTGCATATAAACATCCTCCAAAAGGTTTCCTTTAAGGAAAGTGGTTTTGACGTCCATCTGCCATATTTCATAATCGAAATATACAGCAATAGCAAGCATTATCCGAATGGATTTAATCATGGAAACAGGTGAAAACGTTTTGTCGTAATCGACACCATGTCGTTGACACCCTTTCTATACAAGCCTAGCTTTGTACGTTTGTATGTTGCCATCCATGTTCGTCTTCACCATGAAGACTCATTTACTACCAATAGGCACAATTCCTTCTAGTACATCAACCAGTGTCCAAACTTGGTTGGTATACATGGAATCCATTTCGGACTTCATGGGATATTGCCATAAAGCGGAGTCGATACCTTGTATCGCTTCCTCATACGTAGCCGGCTCATCTTCCTCAATAAGATTGATATCTAAATGAGGTGAGATCGAAACCTATACCTCTAAGGTTATTTTCTGACTCTCTCCGACCTACGCGTTTCTTGTGTATTAGAAGATTATGGAACAGTCTCATCCCTGATGAACTGTTCGTGTTCCGTGAGGGGATTGGTGCCAGGAACAGTATCACTCCAATTTTCATCGAGTTCTACCTCCTCCCACTTACCACTGTATTTATGAATTCCTTTTCGAGGAAAACTGCATGGAGAGCAACAAATATTTTGTTCTCTTATGGGTTGTGGAAATAATATCCTTTGGTTTCCCTAGGATAACCAACTATAAATATGTACTTATCCGATTTGGGTTCTAGTTTGGTACCATCCAAACGTTAAACATATGCCCAGCATGCCCAAATCTTCAGGAATGAGAAACCCGGTTTCTTTCCTGTTCATATTTCATATGGAGTCTGTCCAACAGACTTTGACGGAACCTTATTCAAAATAAGTATTGCACTGTTCAATACGTATCCCCAGAAGGAAATTGGTAACTCAGTGTGACTCATTATTGACCTTACCATGTCCAACAAAGTTCGGTTTCTTCGTTCGAACACACCGTTCAATTGAGGTGTTCCGGGAGGAGTCCACTGTAAAAGAATACCATACTCTTTCAAGTAATCGAGAAACTCATTGCTCAAGTATTTTCCACCACGGTCCAACTGTGATGTTTTAATACTTTTACCGGTCTGTTTTTCTACTTCGTTTCGAAACTCTTTGAATTTCTCAAAAGTTTCCGACTTGTGTCTCATAAGATACACATAACCATAACACGATGCATCATCCGTAAAGGTTACGAAGTATTCATATCCACCTCTAGCCTGGCTAGACATGGGCCCGCATACGTCACTATGAACGAGGGTTAACTGTTCGGTGGCACTTACACTTTTACCGCTAAAATGCATTTTAGGCATTTTGCCTAATAAACAGGATTCGCAGACGTCATATGAATTAGGATCAAATCCGTCCAAGTATCCACTCTTCGAAAGTGTGGATATACGAGTCTTGATAATGTGTCCTAGACGACAATTCCATAGATAAGTTTCATATGTGTTACTCAATTTGAGCCTTTTGTTTGTCATATTATATGTTTGAGATTCATTTATATTCAAAATATAAAAACCATCATTAACATATGCTGTATATATCAAAATTCATCTTTATATACAAAACACCCAGTGTTTCGGAATATAAAGGTATACCCGCAACAGGTTAAACAAAATGCAGAGGTGATGTTCCTTGTCAACTAGGTATGAAATAGCAGTCACCTAAAGTAATTACATGCCCCAATGGCAGATTCAAAACATAGGTCCTAACGGCCAAAACTGTGACTCTCGTCCTATTTCCGACTCGCATGTCAATCTCATCTGAAGCCAGTATCCTGCTAATCAGCAGATCCTGCACATCAGTATATATGTGAGTATCACATCCAGAATCAAAAATCCAATTTTTAAAACCAGTAGTGGAAATGTTTATAACAAACATACCTGAAGCCGGAGCCTTGCTCGTCATCACTTCCTTCAACTCCGCCTTTTACTCACGGCAGTCACACTTCTAGTGACCCTGTTTGCTACAATATAGGCAGACATCTTAGGATATGTCCTTAGTCTTCCCAGAAGACTTTGATGATTTGGCCCTGCCTTTTTTCTTCCTTTTCTTCACACCCCCAGAAGCCTTCGGCCAAGCCTTGGCCTTCTGGGATGTCGAAGTAAGGTGCGCCTCACGCTTCTTGCCCTTCAGAAGCTCTAGCTCTGCTTCTTTCAGCATCGCCATTAACTCTCCAAGAGTTTTCTCTTGGTTCATCATATTGTAGTTTATGACGAACCCGCCCCAACAATCGGGCAGAGACTATAAGATCAAATCTATGGAAGTCTCGGCCTCAAAGGTTATGCCCAGCTAACCTAGCTGTTCGATGTCAGTAATCATCTGTGACACATAGTGCTCGACAGATGTACCCTCTGACATATGCGAGTGAAAGAGCTTCTTTTGCAATTCGTACTTCTAAGATCTAAGGTTAGATATATGAAGGTCATTTAATTTCAACATCATGTTATAGGGATCCAATCCCTTTTTTGACGATGAAATTGAGGGGTCATTGCGGCAAGCATGACGGATTGAGCAGTTGAGTTGTCATCATTATGAGTCTTCCAAAGCTCATGATCAACTACTCGCTCATGTCCGGGCTCAGGCCCGAGAGGTCTGTCTATAACATAGAGTAACTTCTCGGCTCTCAGGACAATCCTGATATTCATCTCCCAATCTGGAAAATTCACGCCGTTAAAGACATTATCGCCCATGACGATGTCTCTAACGCTAATCTTTCCAGTCATCTTGATTGCAATAGTCCAACTATCCAATCAACGATATCAGCTACAATCAAATGTAATGATTACTATAGTCCGACTATATAATCAACTACAAATGAAGTTATAAGAGTACAGTCCAACTGTTCAATAAAATAATAAAATATTAGTCCAACTAATATAAATATATAATGACGAAAATAATTTAAAAGCGCGTATTTGGCAAGTATTAAATGAAATTGCAAATCTAATACTGGCCTCCCACTATTTTTCGGTGAGCCTCTAACCCTCTGTTGAGTACTCCGAAACCTAGTTTCCTAGTGGACTAGGATTACGTTAAATAACACACAACCTTGACTTTGGCCAACAAGTTGTATGAAACTTAACTAGGTAGATCTTAAGATCAATTGGATCCCGTCCAATTCCTAGATCCGGTAGGTGGACCTCCAAGTCCGAGATATATATCCAATATATATTTCCTAACATTTTCTTCTGAATCAACTAAACATTGGCTTTGGCTCAACAAGCTTAATGATTCCAGTTAAGCGCGACCCATTAACAGTGGGAAAGCTTCGTAATCCACGTCGATGTACATAAGTGACATTGATTTTGGCCAACAAGTCACAACTACCCAAGACATGCAATATATAACAAAGCCTTCGTGGTTCAAACACATCTGCAATAGACAATGATCTTGACTTTGGCCAAATAATCAAAGCCAATCTTGGATATTAAGAAAGAATCACTCAATGGAAGGAAAACGCTTAATATTGTAGTGAGGGTTTTTCACGTAAATTAAAACCAATTTATTATCTTTGATTATGTCTCATCATACACCCTTAAAAATGCATTCTAAAAGCATAATAAGGCGCGAATAAATTAATAATGATATGCTGATGGATATATAACAAAATTTATTCCTAGAACAAATCTCTTCATTTCCTCTCTCCCGCTAACACTATACATACTTCTACCCAATTACATAATACATAAAGAAACCTCATTTACATTGAGGGGAATTGGTGAGAAGAGAAATACAAAGAGTAAAGAGATGATAGGCTGGACATGCAGGTCCAATTTAATAAATTCCAAGTTTATTACAACAATTTCCAAAATTGCCCCACCCGGCTAATATCCATCCGATATACATTATTCATACAAATACATCCAAGTATTCATACAAAGCATGCTGTCAATCAATCTAATCCAATTAATTAATCTTTGATTAATGACCATCCAATGTTTATACAACGATTTGATTTGCGCGAGTCCAACTCGTTTAAGAATGAATACTCAAAGTACGTATTCTTGAATTATATCGAACTACAATTTTAAATCCAATTTAAATTGTATCCAATACTAATTCAAATTTAATTCCAAATTAAATCATTACACTTATTTATGTGCCTTATAGACTTGGATTACAAATCCAATCTAAATGGGTCTCAAATGCCCAATTAGCATCCAATGCCTATTTAATTTAAGTCCAATGAGCTTTCAATTAATTCTTTAGGCGTGGACTTTGGCCATTATGGATCCAATCCAATAACCAAGGCCCAATTAGGAATCACCATATGCCAAAAATCAATTTAGGCCTTTAGGCCCAATTAAATTATTAAAGGCCCAAAAGTCATATTTGGACTTTATGGAAATGGTTTTAGGCCCAATTGGATCCAACCCAATTGTCCAAAACCAAACTTGGCCCAACCAAGCCCATTAGCCCAAATATAACAAATTAGCCCAATCCAATTTTAAAGACTAATTTATATTAACATAATATTCCAAAATCACATTAATTCAATTAAAGTGTAATTAACACAATTAATCTATTAATCTAATATTTCCAAAACATTAATTAATCAAATTAATCATGCTTAATTATCCAATTCATGTCCAACACAAATTGAAGCAAAATCAATCCATTTCAACATGCTATAGCTCACGACAATGGGCATAAATAATATCCAATTTTGATTTCAATCTAATTAAATCAACAATCAATATTCATTTCATGCCTTAAACTTATCCAATAGTCTAAATCAAAAATTACCATGAGTGTTCCAAGGGTTCATGTATTCGGCCAAGTGAAGGAATTTGGGGAAAAATTAATCTAATCAATTTTCTCAAATCCTTTTATGCATAAATCCAATTTATCATCATCAATACACAACCAAACAACCAATTTGGAAAAATACATACTCCAAACACAAAATCCCCAAATAAAGTCCAAAAACCCTAAACTCAAATCATGCTTAGATTTGGCTCATGATACCATTGTTAGTGTCCTAGACATGCCCAAGGTCTTTAAGTCATGATATTGTGTGTGAATGATCAAGTGAGTTGCGGAAAAAACTTACATTGATCGGATGTGTGATTTCAAAAATTCTTTGTATGTTGGAAGCTCCAAGCTTTATGTTGAGTGTTTCCAACCCAATGGTGAGTTTCCCTATCACCTCACAAGACTCCTTAAGTGCTAGCTTGCTTGATTTTTGAAGCAAAATCAATGGAGAAGAGAACCCAAGGTCACGGCAAAGAGGAAGAAATGAAGAGAGAGTATTTTGATATTTTATTTTCCAAAAACTAATACACAAAATTAACTTTCAAAAAGTGTATATGCTTTTCCAAAAAGCTAAACAAAGTGTGTTGGAAG
Source organism: Zanthoxylum bungeanum (assembly GCA_019454045.1). Lineage (NCBI taxonomy): Eukaryota > Viridiplantae > Streptophyta > Magnoliopsida > Sapindales > Rutaceae > Zanthoxylum > Zanthoxylum bungeanum. Next base: position 37,962 of record SKCR01044601.1, on the reverse strand, counting down.
AAGTTGCATTAAAAGCTCCCAACTACTTACATCAACTAGTTGACAATTGATGTAAGTTAGTGGGTCACACCACTTAAATTCAAAATTCAAAATTCAAGTTGGTGTAGGATACAGAAATCGGCGACGTTGTTCTAGGCTCGCGGCCTAGTTGGGAGTACGGAATAGCTCACGGAGGAACTAAACCGGAGAACAAAATGGAGTCGCCACCCAGTGTGAACTGAGACAAAGATTTAAGGCCGCACTCACCCCTCGCAAGGGAAGACCTCAAACCATTGGGTTCGGAATGGTCCCTTACTTATGCCACTTGTAATGAAATGATTTGTGCAATATCTTAACCGAATCTACGCAACATATATGCTCAAGAGTAACTTAGATCTAGTTCGCGTTCATCAAAGTAAATCCTATGTCTAAGTTTACATGCTTTGAAAGTAAGTCATTATAACGGAAAGCATACAATATCACTCAATGAGCATACAAAATCATCAAACACAAAGAATAAATAAATAATCACTTAAACACAAACGTAAACCAAATTCCTAATGCGAGAAACAAAGCACTAAACCATGCATAAAGAAATAACATAATCATGCTTAAAAATAAATAACATACTAGACCTAATCATGCTAAATAAATAAATAATCTACTAGACTAAATCATGCTCGAATACAAGGTTGGATGAAACGAAATACGTATGTCTCTTAAGTAGTATGTGGTATGTATCCCGAGTACAAACCGCAATACCGTCCATTCGGATTCGGCTACGGAATTTACGTCCGAGTTTCCATCCGATATACCACAAAGAGAACACGCATTCCGTTCATCTGGAATTCACATCATGCATCAACAAATGACTCTCATGCGATAATGTATTAAAATAAATATAAAAAAAATGAAAGATAATGAATAAAGAAGGTGCCCTCAGGTCTAACCTCTTTTATCGTCTCTCGAAAGCGCGTTACAAGGCCGTCGGAAGGGTGAATGCTCCGCAACTCTTCCGGTTCATGGGTTCAATGTTCTTACTCACTATTTCGCTGTTTAGGTTACTGTTTTCGCTCCGTTTCGCTGCTGTTTTTACTATATTTTCTGGTCACTGTTTTTGGTAATTTATGGACTATTTTGGCGGTTTTGGAGGTGCGTTAGGGGCAGTTTTCGTCACTATTTTGGGCAGTTTTTGGACTATTTTTCAATGCAGTTTTGGGGCTGTTTGGGGACGTTTTCAGGGGTCAAATATGCGGCTAACTGGGCAGTGCAGTGGGTGTGATTTGTGGCAGTGAGGGTTGGGCAGTTTTGGTGTTCTGCGGTTGTATTTGAGTGTGCATGGAAGGGCTTTAGGCGTGCAGTGAGGGCTAGTTCTGTGGGGGTTTTATGCGGCTGTTTCGGGGGTGCAGTGAAGGGTGATATGCGGCTATTTGGTAGTAGTTTACTGGCTGTGTTTTGCAGGGATGGTTGTGCGACAATGGGGCTAATGGCGTGAAGGTGTGGGCGTGAAATGAAGCAGTGGAGCTGTGCGTGAACAAAGGCAAAGGCGTGAAGGTGTGGGCGTGATTTGAAGCAGTGGGGCTGTGCGTGAACAAAGGCAAGGGCGTGAAGGTGTGGGCGTGAATTGAAGCGGTGGGGCTGGATGTTTGCGTGAGTGGGTTTTAATGGCGTGAAGGGGGCATGTGGCGTGGAGGGGGCATGTGGCGTGAAATGGGTTTTAGGTGGCTAGGCGTGAACGGTTTTATTTCTTTTGTTTGTTGATTTTTGTGAGTCTAGGCTAGGGGTATTTTCTTTGTGTTTTTCGTGAGAATGAGCTAGTCCTTTAATGTGTTTAGATGAATGAGCTAGGCTTTTGTGTGTTTAGATGAATGAGCTAGGTTTATTTTCTTTGTGTTTTCTTGTGTCAATGAACCAGGGTAGGATATGTTGGTGAAGGGTTCTTTTTATAGGCAAAAGGATGGGGGTTATCCTTGTTTGAGAATGAAAGGATTTGGGTAATTAATGGGAGATATTTTTAATTATTATGTGATAAGGAAAAATCTTTTAATTAGGGAAGTGATTTGATTTAATTTGATTTATTCTTTTTTAGTTAGGGATATAATTTGATTTAATTAGGCAAGGGATCCATGGGATTTCTTTAATTTAGGAAGGGGATTTGGCTTGATTTATGCATGTTTTTAATGTGATTTTGTTATTTGGGAATGTGTTTGGGCGTGTAGCTTAGGGTCTTGTTTGGTGGGCTTGGATGTTTGGTTTAGTGGTGTGGGCTAAGGGTGTGTTTTGAAACAGAGGTCCAACAAGCGAACCCGAAGCTAATCCAGCGAATCAAATCCAACATTTGTCAATTTTTGACTCTTCCCTTCCGACGTCCATTTCCCGCGGCTTCCACAATCTAAAGAGGTTGTGTCTCCATACGAGACTCATCATCGGGACTTATATGCAAAAATACAGTGCCTACAGTTGGCTTGCTCAACACACTTCGGGCTCGGGTTCGTTTAATCCGATTAAATGAATTTTTCGTCGCGACGTAATTAAATCCAATTTAATTAAATAATAATGCCTAGCAAAATTATACGAAAGTCGCTTGCGAATTAATTCCAAATTAATTCGTTCGCCCGAATTAAAATCCAATTTTAATTCCGTATTGAAATCCGATTTCAATTAATATATCCAATATATTATTTAATCGATTAATTCCAAATTAATCGCATTCTCTCTTCTATTCGAATTTTTTCCCCGATAAATTCTTACCGCAATTAATCCAGATTAATTTTCTCTCTCTCATAATTAATCTCATATTAATTCTGTTCGAGTCAAATGTCATCGGTGAATCTTTGGGAAGCGACCCAAGAGATCCATGGATATGTTGGCAGTAAATACGGTCATCGGACCATCCGAACACGTGCGTACCTTGTACCACGTTCTTACCGATTTACAAGACATGGTTGGCTTCTAACAAATCACCGTGCCTACCCAATTCTCCAGAAATATTCAACAAGGAATATATAATTTGTATCAGGCATAGTATACTATGTATTGCGTATTACGATCCAGTATCAGATGTCACATGTTAGGCCTAGTGCTGGAATTGTGTCTGCCCCGTACGAAGCATATATCGAATCACTAGCAACTAGTCTCTGTAATCGGATAATCATGACCTAGTCATACTATCCCGATAGCTGCAGTATTTAAGAGTACTAGTTTTGTATCACTGCGTGATCATCATCTTCATATGACTAAAGTGATACTCTCATCTTGACAACACATCCAATACACTAGGATTCTCAGTATACCTAGAAGAGGCGTACACAGAACCTGTTAAAGCTCCAGACGACCAAAACCAAAGCGTACTGATTGTCGCAAGTATTAGCGATGCAAGTCTCAGGTTAATACCACATACATCTACCCTGATTCGGATTCCCATAGACACATAGTCATACTACCAATAGGACTCTGATGGGTCTATCTAGAGCGAAGCTGTTCCCGGTCCAATGGCTAACAGAACCTCCTATCACACTTGCATAAGTATCCAATACTTAAATTTATGAGAACTATGTCGTTAAGCTTCCATAACGCGCATAAGTGTAATACTAGCTTATTCTGCATTATCGATATCCAGTCTCGATAATACTACGACTAGGGATATTTAATGATTAAACCTTTCGTGGATTAATATTGTCTCATATCTTATTAATCTGGTACTAATCATATGGACTTTTATCATTTATATATCCAAGTAATCCAATTACAAAATGATAAAAGAGCAATTTCTTTTGTCACATAGTTAATTTGTACAAAAACACCATGTCTTTTACAAATAGTGATGATATGGGTCATAATTGTCCAACACATAAGGCAATTGTTCTCAAGCGGCATAATTTCAATAGATTATGTCAAATCGAAGGAAAACCTAGCGGATCCACTTACTAATGGTTTACTTGAAGAGAAATTTGAGAAGTCATTTAGAGGAATGGGCTTGAAGCCTATAAATTAAGAATTATCATTGTGGAAACCTAACCTAACTGATTGGATATCCCAAAATTTAGGTTCAAAATAGATAACTGAAACTTTATGTAATTCAAACCAAGCACTATATAGTTTTATACTCTTTCTCATTCATGTGATGTCGTAAAATACTGTCTGTCAAGATTAGGTTTAGCTAAGGCTTTTAATGATCACTATATTATGAGAAGAGTCCTAATATGGGTTAAGACATAATACCTTTTTAGTAGATCACATATTTCAAGTAAGAAGTGAGGCCGATTCCATGAGAATTTTAAAGGTTGGATTCCCTAAAATACTTGATGAAGCTAGGACCGATGTTCATGGCCGAATTGAACGCAACCGTAGAACAGGAAATGGTCGAAGTGAAGCTATGTGATGCCTATTATCGTGATTTAAACTAACGACGGAACAGTTCAAGACTATGGGTCACTAGTTTACCAAGTAAATCGATATTCATTTACTATGAAATGTTCAAGGGGAAAGCTATTTATTCCGATGCAGTTTTATTTGAAGGAAACTCTTTTAAGTGTCTGGATTATATTTAGAAAATTATGGGGGATTGTAAGAAATTTTTAAATATAAAAAGGGGGTGTGTGTGTGTATATAGGAAATGAAAAGATATAATCTTTAATGAGAAATGACATAACCCTTTGGGTTCAAAGGGTTCATTTGAAAGAATATGTTCCTTAATGAGAAGTGACATAACTCTTTGGGTTGAAAGGTTTCCTTGGAGGGTCATGACTCCTAAAGAAATATATATTTTGACATAAGGGTACTTTTACAAAGACAACCCTCAATGTCTATAAATAAATCCCTTAGATTCTTCATTTTCTATTCATTCGAAGATTCATTCATTGTTGAGTTTATAAATTCATTCATATTAGAGAGACTAAGGTTTCCAAGTGAGAGAGCTTCCACCATTTTTCCTAATTCAAATTCTTGAAGAAATGAGTGCCTCTGAGAGAATGTTAGACACAAGAGATCCGTAGTGCACCGAGGCGGGTTGATAAGTTCTTAAGAATATAAACTTTCTTGACTTGGTTTAAGTTCATCTTCTACATAATATTTTTTCAGGTTTTTCTAACTCTTTGTACTTGTGTTAAATTCATGATTTGCATAGTTTTTATTTAATAATTTTGATTGAATAATACATGTTAAAAGTGGTAAATAACATATCCCGCCTAACAATTTCAAAGATTGTCGTGTTCTAACAAAAAAAAAAAAAAAAAAAACATTGAGAGAGGTGGGAATGAGTGTCTCAAAAATCAAGAGAAGCTGAAGCAATCTCAGTCGGGTTGCTTGTACCTCCAGAACCATCATTGTTTTAATGACTTATCGTTAACAATCAAAGCATGATTTGTAGGGTGAGAGAATAGAGAGCGCAGATTGAGGCTATTCAATTTAAATAGATGTGTGATTCGAGCATTTAGTACTGATATTTGCAATATCCTCTCATTCTTTTGCACTGCAACAATAAACTTCAGTAGGGATTTGGGGCTCGAAGCCATTCCTATTTGTGGTTCTCACATTTCTCATTATAGCAAAATAAATAGCCTGCAAAGCAATTTGTACTTTTGCATATTACATTGAAGATACTTATACTTGTTTTACCTTTTTCATGTCAGCTAAAAGAATTCACTGTGATTTCATTTTCCTGGTACTCAATCTATTAAATTTCAATATCTGATTATTTAATTCTGAATTCGTTAATTATGCAATGTTTGAGATTCTTTGAAAATCATCATCGACCTGTGCCAATCCACTAGAAGTAATTTGTTTTATCATTGTAAAACAAATTCGATACAATACCATAGATGAATGTAAAATTTATCATTGTTGAAATTACACTGATCAGAAAAACTATGAGAGATTGTCTTGATCAAGCTCATTATTGACTGCACCATTGAGCAGTAACATCATCAAAGCTCCAAAGATCACCGACACTTTCCTGAACATTATTATTATTATTATTATTATTAGGGATTCCATTTACAAAATTAAGATGAGAACTTGGTAAAGAAGCAATGATTAAACTTAAAAGTTAATCTCCCAGCAACAAACCATTAAAAAATGTGATTGATGAAATTAATCCGCCCATCGCGGGTTTCCCAACAAATATTCAATTTTGCAGTTACCCCGTTCTTCTCTCTCTTTGGCCTTTGCCAAACACTTTATCCTCTTCTCACCATCTCCCTCAATTTCCCAAAATTTCTCCAAAAGAAGCCATGGAAAGGCTTCTGTACTCATCTTCTCCAACTCATTTCACCAAAAACCAGCTCAAGTTTTCACCTTTCCACCATCGACTCGGCCCAATTGACTCACCAAAACTCGTTTTTTTCCGTTCATCACTCTCCGAGTTCAAGCGAGTCGGCTCTGTTTCCTGCAAATACGAAAACCCATATCAGTTTCCTCAGTCACCTTCATCAAAGTTGAATTCACATTCTTCGACTCCTGCTCCTCGAGTTGACTCATCGAATGAGTCAATACCCAGTTCAATTTTTTCCAAGCAGATCGCTTCAAAAGCTGTTGGTGGAAAAAGGGTAATTTTTTAAATGCTAAATTTTTGCTTTTGGATTTTAGTTAGTGGGGTTTTCTGTGTGGAAATGTTCATTGGTTTGGGTTTTTGTAGGTTCATTGGTTTTATTCAATTGAATGTGGTGTTTGTGTTGATTTATTTTTTGGGTTACTGAGTTATGTAGCTTTGTGGTGAATTGGGTGTCAGGAAAATTGAGTTGGTTCTGGATGAGTGGTTTGGTGGTATAAGATTTAGAATTCGGTTACTCAAGTAGTATGTTCGAATTTGGTGCACTTATTGTAAAAGTTTGGACAGTCGGGGTTTTACCTGCCCCACTTAAGGCCGAATCGGATGGTTTGGCGGTAGATTTCAACGTTTCCAAAAAAAAAATTTCATGTGTAATGGGCTGTTTGGTTGGTAGGAAAATAAGGAGGAAAAATGAATAGAAAAGAAAACTTTGAGATATTTATTTTTTAATTTATTAAAATTTTGCTCTTGGCACCTTAGTTTATATGGAAATTGGAATTAAATTTGAAGTTGTAGAATTGGGCACTGGTGTATATAATTCAGCAAATGAAGCTTAAATATGGTAGAAATTTAAATCTTTTTATTTTCAATTAATTATCAGATTATAACTTTGAAGATTTGAAAATATGAGCCATTTTTTGATAATCAATTTTTTTATTGCCAATTGGGTGATGTTGAATAGTAGTTAAAAGCTGCCATTAGATTATTATTTTGTTCTTTTTTATATCATCCAAATTTGCTTCTTTTTTTAAACCTTCTAAAAGGCCCTTGCCATGACTTTTATTGTGGTTTCTATGTAATGTGAAGTAGAATTCGCAAGAGTGGTAGGCATTTAACTTAGTTATTTTTAGTGTCAGAATTTGAAGGACCTATTCCAAGCAGAAATGAGTAACGCTCATGCATTTGGAGTTTAAAGTTTGTAGTAGTGGTTAATTGTTGCAACTTTTCTCGAGTTTACATGGTTTAAACGCTATGCATCTTATCTTATTTTGACAAAATGATGCAGAATCAAGATAAAGATTTTTAGGGTTGTGAAATTATTAGAATAATATTTGATTTCCTTTAGTAGTTATCTTAGTTAGGTAGAGGATGAGCCTGATGTAACATAAGGTTACTCTATTGTGACCTAGAGGTTACAGGTACGAATCGCGGAGCCTTTTTGCAAAAAAATAAGGGTAAGTCTTTGTGGATATTGAATCCTCCTTAGAGCCCGCCACAGTGTAGGAAGCCTCGTGTGCTGAGCCATTCTTTAGTTATCTTAGTTAGGTAGGTTTTATATTTCATATTAGGAAGTAGATTTACTAAGATTTTTCTGTTTTGTTTAGGATTTGGGCACTCTAAACAGGTCCTTGTTATTTATTTTCAAGGAGATTTGACAATTATTGAATAGAATGAGATGTTCTCCCTTTTAATTTTTTTGTTGTATTTCCCCTTTCTGTCTGATTCTTCTCCCATTTCTTCCGGTTTCTCTCCATCGTTACCTTCACAAAATCTACAAAACTTACCATATTGTTTGCTTTATAGTTTAAACGCTATGTACTTCAACTTATTCAGACAATATTTACAAAACTTACCATATTGTGTGTTTTCCAGGGAATTGCCGCTGGAACACTAGTAGCACTTTCTGCTTTGATTGTTTTCTTGACCCACCCAGTTTTTGCACCAGCTGCTTTTGCAACTTTTCAAACAGCAGCAAAAACTGGGGGTCCTGCAGCTGCTGCGGTTGGGAGCAGGTTGATTCGGACTGAATTATTAAGTAGTGCTTGGACTGGTTTCTTTGCTGGTTGCTTACACACCCTTTCAGGTCCCGATCACCTTGCTGCTTTGGCTCCACTCTCAATTGGCCGTACTCGAATGGAAAGTGCTGCTGTTGGAGCTCTTTGGGGCTGTGGCCATGATGCTGGTCAGGTTATCTTTGGACTACTGTTTCTACTTCTAAAGGATAGGCTCCACATCGAAGTCATCCGAACCTGGGGCACTAGAATGGTGGGATTGACTCTGCTTGTTATTGGTGCTATGGGTATTAGAGAAGTTTCTGAAGTCCCTACTCCATGTGTTGCCCTAGAGAAATGGAGGAGTGCGATGTTAGAGTTTACGAGGCACTTGAAAATCCTGCAGTTGGTAAGAAGAAGGTTGGTTTTGCTACATTTGCCACTGGAATTGTTCATGGTTTGCAACCAGATGCACTGATGATGGTTCTGCCTGCTCTTGCTTTGCCTTCTCGCTTGGCTGGTGCTGCCTTTCTCATAATGTTCTTACTTGGTACTGTAGTTGCAATGGGAAGCTATACGGTATTTATAGGTTCTTGTAGTCAGGCTTTAAAGGACAGGATACCCAGAATTACTGAGAAACTCACCTGGGCAGCTTCTCTTGTGGCGATTGCTCTCGGATTTGCTATTCTCATTAGCCAGTTTTTTGGATATAGCCTGTACTGATCCATCTGACTCATTTTGCAAGCTTCTCTTTAGCATTAGGAAGATCTTAGAAAGGATTATTGAATTTGTTTACTACAAGAGTTCATTCGTGCAGCATCTTATGTAAGTGAAAATCAGACATCTTTGCTATCTTATTTCGCTTTTAAAGATAATAACTTACAAGGGAAACGTTGTAATTCTTTAACAATAGATTTGCTCCTCTGCTGGTTCATTGCAATTTACTTATGCCTTCTCAATTGATATATATATTTTTTTTTTGTGTGGATATTTTCATATATAATCCAATCTTCAAATATAAAAACGATAAATTCCCAACATATGATTTGCTAGTTGAAACCATTATAATTATTATTCAACATCCATTTTTGGCATACTATGTTATAATGGATTGAGTAATCACTGAAATCTAGCTAAGTGCCTACCAAATTGGTTCATATAGCAATACACAGCACATGGGCTTGATTTCACATTTTGAAATAATAGCCATTATTAGCCAATTGACCTTATTAATCATTATACTCAAAAAAGAAATGGACCACTTTAGCATACCTTGATTCCCTTCCCGCTACTTGTATATTCAATGATCGAATCATCTCCATTTTCCATTAATTTACTCCAATTTGAAAATCACTTCCCCTTTAATTGTATCTTTTGGTCGTTCTCTCTTTTGTCCTTTCCCTTTTGCTAACCAAAAGTTTGATTCAAAGATTGCAAATCCTATAAGCAATTTTGTAGTGAAAATTTAGGCCAATTTCTAACGACAATTCTTATGCTTTGATTTACAAAGTTCATGTGCAACTTAGTTTATGGGAGTGATACACTAGTACAATGCAATTTTTGGTACCATATTTCACACTAATTATGATATTTAAATATGATTTTGAGGACTTACTTTCTAGCTCACAAACACGTTTGTAAATTTAAAAATATATATTTGAGAATAAATAATAGTATCTAATTACAGTATATACGATGTCAAATTTTATTTGAGGGTATAAAATCTCTTAGTTGATACACAAGATTTAAATATTGAACTCCTTCACACTGATAGAAAGAGTATATAATTTTTTTAAAAAATAAAAATTCAATATATTTTATATTGATTATCGAGATTTAACTTAATTCTCGAATCCAAATAAAACAACAACTAAAGTGTTTTATACTATTTCTACCAGATGTTCTTTATTAAATCCAAAATTCTTAAAACTTTAAACAAGCTTACTTAGACAGCTACATATTACATGGCTTCAATTCTTGAAAAGGCATAAAAAAAAAAAATTAAAAAGAGCAAGTTGATAACACACATGTCATCATCACATCACATGATGGCACATGCTTGTGGGTTCTCATCACTGAAAGCAGTAGTGTACCGAACCTCAGTGGAACTCGCACGTGCGAGATAAGACACTTGTGGGTCATCAGCTCTTCGCACGTACCCCGCGGGGGCCTTTCTGTCATAAACTCCAGCGGCGTATGGGTGGGCCACTTCATCGTACGGTACGTATGGCCAGAGCTCTGCTCTCTTGCCTGTCCGATGCGCGATACGTGACAGGACCTTGATGGGGTCCACATATCCAACGACTGTGACTTTGTTCGCTTTCCGCTCTACGTCCACTTGTTTTACACCTTTCATTCCCTCTACTGCGCGTTTTAACTTGCGCTCGCATCCTTCGCAGTCTATACGGACCTTGATCTCCACCGTCTGATCAAACAAGTTAACGAAAAATTCCACGTGGAATGAAATTATTGGATGAACACACACTGCAATTCTGACTGAGACCAGACAGAAACTGCTATGACAGGTTCTCCCGTTACCAGTGCTTAATGAAATATAATTATGAAATATATACAGTTGTCTGTTAGCACAGAATACATGAAACTTAAATGACCAAAATGCCCTAATCTGTTCCTGAAGATTACATTGGCACTTCATGCAGAAGCGAATTATTTTTGTATACTAGTATGGAAATGTAGCCGGGAAAAAAGTATGGCCAAACACTGCCATAAAATAACACTAATTAAAGGCTCACTGTAAAGTTTTGAAAGAAATTTGGGTTTTACTGAAATTTAGCCCATTTGAAGTGCAACTTTGCGTTTAGCCCCCTCATATTTACGGTTTTTATGTTATTACCTCTTCCAGTTTGTAGTTTCTCCAATATAGACCAGTCGAAGTAGGGTTGGCACAATAGAAAGAGTCCCCAAATACCGATTTTCTACCAACCTTCAGTCGAACCAAATTCTAGATCCGCCACTTCCCAGGAACACCAAACCTAAGTAGATTTCTGATTAAAATAAGTTTTTTTTAGTGGATCTAAAACTCAAAATGAAAAAGGCAAAAGAAAAAAAATACAGAAGGTTGAATAATTACTAAAACAAGTTGATCAGAAGCTAATTTTAGCTTGATATACTAGTAAATAAGCACTTTCTAACATTTGAAGTGTTCATACAGCTGAAAATTGGAGAAAAAGAAAAAAGAAACAGCTTAAGTAAAATTAGATACCTGCAATTGCTTGCGGTTCTTGAACTTGGAGCTGCCATGGGAGCAGTCAAAGATATAGGAAAAATGATCCACGATACCCATCTTCTCTCTATCTTCTTCTCTTTACAAAAAGTAGCTTACAGAGAAGCTGAATATCTATTATATATAAAATATAAGAATAAGCAAAAATATCCCAGAAGCGCTTTCGTAATCATTGACGCTTAAGGTACCTCAACACACAACCGCCTCTGTTCATCGAAATCTGAGCCGTTATTTTTTAAAACTTTGCTCTGCAGCCCCATTCGTTTATCGACACGTGTCGTGGGTTAATCTTTCCGTGCTTTGGCATGGCCGCCGACCGCGTGGGGCGTGGGGCCACGGCGATTTTTTACAGAGAGGTTTGGTTGTGTGGGGACCACGGCTTCAAATGGGGCCCCACTTACTTATTGAGTGCAGTAACTGCCGTTGGATTAATAGTGGTAGGTCTGTGTGATTTGGAGGATGAAAGGGGATACAGAATGGCTTCGTGTCTGATTCTATGTACAAGTAAAAGTGCCGTGGTCCGAAGATGCTTTTTGATTCTTTATTGGATCAGTATTCGGGTGTTTAAATATATAAATAGGTTTTAAAATATTCGTTGATGGTTTTAAACCAATCCGATGAGTGCAGGGCGGATTTTGAATTTGTTAAAAAATAGGATAGTTATTATTTTAATATTTAAAGATTAATTTATGTAATAAAAAATCTAAAAACTTTGAATAAATTTAATTTTATATCCTAAAAAAATACAGTCTGAAATTTTTTATATGTAAATTAATATATTGATCGAAATTTTGAGTTTAAAATTAAATTTAAAACGAAATTTTAGGGGTACAATTGAACTTATTTAAAGTTTTTATATTTTTTTCATAATAATATTTTTTTAAAAATAATATTTGGTTAAAACTCATTATCTAACTCGACTTGATCCAACACTTATCAATTTAAAATAAAAATTTTGTTTTTATTTTAAAATTTGACACAATCGAAACGAAAATTGATCATCCCACCCCCCGACACGCCTGACCACACTCCCCCCCCCCCCCCCTCTTTGTCTAATTGTCAACTTACTAAATTGCCTATCAATTTTGGCTTCTTCAACTATTATACATTACAAAATTTATATATTTATATATATTAATTAAAAATAATTATATACTAATTATATCTCCATTTGTGATTTTAATAATTATTTGTGATTTTTTATTTTTTAATTTTTTTATTTTTTTATTTTGTTAATAAATATTACATATTTCGTATCTATTCATTTATTTTGTTGATTCATTTTAATTTAATTAATACTACTTATTTATTAAAATAATATAATTTAACCAAATAAATTAAAATTATAAATAAAATAGATTTTGTATATACTCATAATTATTTTTTTGGAATTAAAAAAAAAAAGAAAGGGGGAACGATCATATCGTTCCCTCTTGGATCGTCCCCCTTTAAGAGGAACCGTCCCCCTTTCTTAATATTTTTTTATTTTTTTTTTAATTCCGAAAAAAATGGTTTCATAATTTTTTAAAAAAATATATATATTTTATTAAAAGTTGTGTTGATTATGATTCTGATTCGAATTTTATATTTTCTTTATTAAAATTTATTTGTCTTATTTAATTTCGTAAATCAGTATCCATATCTACTTTTACTTTTTTTTTTAAAAATATTTTATTAAAAGTTGTGTTGATTCTGATTCTGATTCTGATTCTGATTTTATATTTTCTTTATTAAAAGTTGTTTGTCTTATTTAATTTCGTAAATCAGTATCCATATATAATTTTACTTTTTTTAAGAAAAAAAATTATTAAAAATTGTGTTGATTCTGATTCTGATTTTATATTTTTTATTAAAAGTTATTTTTCTTATTTAATTTCGTAAATAGTATCAATATCTACTTTTACTTTTTTTTTTTTAAAAAAATATATATATTTTATTAAAAGTTGTGTTGATTATGATTCTGATTCGAATTTTATATTTTCTTTATTAAAATTTATTTGTCTTATTTAATTTCGTAAATCAGTATCCATATCTACTTTTACTTTTTTTTTTTTAAAAATATTTTATTAAAAGTTGTGTTGATTCTGATTCTGATTCTGATTCTGATTTTATATTTTCTTTATTAAAAGTTGTTTGTCTTATTTAATTTCGTAAATCAGTATCCATATATAATTTTACTTTTTTTTAAGAAAAAATTATTAAAAAAATTGTGTTGATTCTGATTCTGATTTTATATTTTTTTTATTAAAAGTTATTTTTCTTATTTAATTTCGTAAATTAGTATCAATATCTACTTTTACTTTTTTTTTTAAAAAAATATTTTATTAAAAGTTATGTTGATTCTAATTCTGATTTTATATTTTCTTTATTAAAAGTTGTTTGTTTTATTAATTTCGTAAATCAATATCCATATCTACTTTTACTTTTTTTTTCTTAAAGTTATTTGTTTTATTTGTGTTTACTTTTTATATAAAGATGTAGTTTGTAAGTTTGAAGGTTATATTATTTGAGCATCTCTCATCTCATTCTTTATTTCTCCTTCAACATATCATTCTCTCTTCTTAGAATAGAGTTATCATCTTCGGGAAACATTATGGATAATTGTAACTTGGGCTCATTTTCAGATAGTTGGTCAGGCGAGAATGAAGTTCGAAGTGGGGAAAACATCTACAACAATAGTCGTGATTATACAACTGAATTTACTACAAACCAGCTGATGGTCATTGTGGATTCAGAGCAATAAATGCACTTATCGGGTATGGCAAAGAAGGTTGGGGTCAAGTACGATGCGACCTTATTGAAGAGATTCAACAAAATAATGATTTATATGATCGACTTTATCCATCAAACGGATGGGCAGACAATCTATTACATTTACTACATTTCTTCCAGTCGCCGGCACAGAGGTACATTGGATGGACTCAATGAGTTTAGGAATTGTCATCGCTTCGAGGTACAATCTTGTACTGCATACATTTGCTGAGAATGTTTGGAGTTGTTTTACTCACTTGCCATTAAGGTCCCTTGCAGTTCCAAAGCAAGAGCGTCAAGAAATAGCTATTGCTCATGTTGGCAGACACTTTGTGTAAGTTTTTTTACACCCTCATTACCCTGTACCACCCATCCCAATGTGGTGGTGGGAACATTCATCGTACGAAGCTAAAGAATGAGTCACTCGTTATATGATTTGATATCAATTATGGTACGAAATATTAGGTATATCACCAAGTGCGCCAGGAGGAGACTTTGGAGGCAACATAGATTAGAATTTATGTTTTTATATTTTTAAGTGTAACTTTTTTATGTTGTTATTTGTACTATTTTTAAATAAATATTTTTCTAATATGCATGAGAATATTTTTAATACATGTGTTAAATAAATTAAAAAATATTAATACTACTTATGTATTAAAATAATATAATTAAAAAAATAAGATTAAATTATAAAATATATATATATATATATATATATATATATATATATATATCAATAAAAAAATTGAATATATATGATTTATTTGAAAATGAAATTTTGGTGAAAGTGAAGAAGAGGATAAATAAAAAATTATATGGGAGCAAAAAATCAAATGTGTCAGGGAATGGGAAGATAAGCTCTCAATAGAAACTAACGAACTGAGAGAATTCCGCACAACACAGCTGTAGTTTACTTTTATCCTAACACCGACCAAAGATCAAAAGCTCTGATTCCAATAATTTGGTTTCCTGGAAATTACATTTTGAAAACAGTTAAAATCAACGAAGTCGCAATCTTTAATCTTATTTTGCGGTTCAAATCTCCAAAAAGAAGTTTCAGACGGTCCTAGGAACCAATGAGCTAAAAGTATTTTCTTTTGAATTTCTCATTTTAAGAGTCTATCAAGAAACATATATCAGCCAATCCCTCATGTCCGGATCATTTTGCCCTTAAAAGAGTTTAACGATATAATTTTCAAGCAATTAATTTTATCAACGATCCAAGTTTAAGTTTTAAAAATTTTCGTAATCTTGGATGATTAAAAAATATTAACTAATTAATTTAGTTAAATTTTACAGTAACTAAGCACTTATGAAATATATATCAATTTCAAATTTAATAATAAATATTTGAAGCCCAATCGATGTTATTTCAAATTTAATGTTTAAAATTTGAATATCAAAACTCGATGTATGTTAGCAAAACCCAATAGTTGACAGCTTGTCAACTATGTAATTGTCGTGTCATTTCTGTTTCTTTCTTGTTTTGTAGTAATATTTTCCCTAGAGAAGCGGACAAAGTTGAAATCTGGAATAACTTTCTGTGCGAGTAGCATTTTCCATTTGACACAATACAGAAAGCTGTTCCAAGTAAAATATCTTGTAGGATATTATCTAAGAGATATTTTTTGAATGATATTCTAATAATATTCTAATTATTTATTTTAAAGAGAGATTAAAATATATAATTATTTGAAGTAGAATTATCACTATAATATCATTAAAAATATCTCATTAGAATTATTATATTCGGTGGAGCTGGTTGCTTTGGTACCGTAGTGTTAAAGTGCAAGAGTATGACACAAATGAGGGTCAGCACCGTAGAATTTTCACGGCAATATAAAAATTAAAATAATCAATAACATACTTAATATTTAACACATTATTAAATATGTTGACGGCTGATTTTCGTTCCAGATGGTAGTTTCGGAATAACTTCCCCAAGACAACCTTCCATCAATCTTGAATTTGTTTGGATATGGGGAGACCAAAGACAAATTTAGTAGAAGGTGGGAAAAACGCACAAATTGACAAGATAGTTTTAACGTGGTTCGGCGGAGCGCATCCAGCCTACGCTCACGGGCACAAAACGGTGAGGGTTGTTTTTATTACCAGAACTAACTCGGCCGACCTGTTCTGAGTGAGGTCTGAATGAGGCCGATCAGTTTAAAGGGTTTTACAAATAGTGCTCATATTTTTTGTTACAAGATTTTCCTCTCTTTTTCTTCATCTCCGTCTCCCCTCAAATTACCTAACTTTCCTTTATATACTCAGGAATTACAACAATATTCTTTCGACTTTATGACTTTCCCACGATTCTCGGCTGGTTGTCGGGCTCTCTGCCTCGTGACTGTCTTTGCCGAAAGCAAGCCTGCCATCTGACGGCCTGTCACCTCACACATGTTTTCTCTACTGCCACACGCAACAATTAATGATGCCAGCTTGTAAAGAGTATTCAATCGGTGATATATGTCAGAATGAAAAGTTCAAACTGCCCCACTCATATGTCGGTCGTCAAGAGATCAGCTAAATGATCTTCCGAACTACCCAAGCACTACCGACCTGACCCCACACGTCCGAGTTCATTATCTCGATCTAGGAGGAAAATTTGTACCGAACCGAGCCTCCGGGCTAAAGTGGTCGGTCTCGGCCCTGAACTGTCCGACCCATCTTCTGTGATCGGTCTCTACTCTGATGTGGTCGGTCTCTGAATCTGTACCATATATTGTGCTCTGGTCGGTCAGATCCGGAAAAATGTATCCAGACTCTATTTCTGGCCAAGGAATAACCTAAACCCTCTGAACACTTGACCCTATAAAAGGGAAAATCTCATCTCTTCCCTTGCCAAATTTTCGAAGTACTTGTCACAAAAACACCATCAACATCCGTCCCCTAGTTCTCGGTATCAACGAGTTAGCAAGTTGATGCCGGGAACTATAAAAAAGATGGTGTTTTGATCAACCGGTCGGTGGTCGCTCCAGGAACCACAGAGAAAACTGCATCTGCTGCCAATCAGGTCTTCCATTGCCATCTTCATGTGTTCGGTCACTGAGGATTCTGATGCCCATTCAAATGATTCTCTGACTTGAAGCAAATTCCACATTTACCCTTCTGGTAGTCGTCCCAACAGAAGATGAAGTTCCTCTTGTCGTCCAGATCGAAACTGACATCCCTTATGCCGAGCCTATATCATAGATCCTGCCTCCCGAACCAGATCAAGATAAACCTGCTGCCCAATTCCCTTTTCTGATGTTTATCTCTCAATGCTTCCTTTCATGGCTTCCATACTTAGCATGATTCCAAATTTTAACTTGTTATCTGGTTCTTTCGGACCTGGATGTGAGAAGAGGTCCCGATCCTGACCAATTCAAACCCGGCCATGAAGGGAATGCTCTGTCCCCGAGCCGATGATGATGCACTTGGTGTGACGTAACCCGACCCCGAGGTAGAAGAAACACTTGGCTCTAGGGGAATATCACCTCCCCAGACCAACAAATCCGGCCATGGGGAATGCTCCGTCCCCATGTCGATGAAAAGCCTATCGGTGGGACGTAACCCGACCCCGAGGTAGAAGAAACATTTGGCTCTAGGGGAATGTCACCTCTCCAGACCAACAAAGATCCGGCCATGAGGGAATGCTCTGTCCCCATGCCGATGAAAAGCCTCTCGGTGGGACGTAACCCGACCCCGAGGTAGAATAAACACTTGGCTCTGGGGAAATGTCACATCTCCAGACCAACAAAGATCCGGCCATGGGGGAATACTCCGTCCCCATGCCGATGAAAAACCTCTCGGTGGGACGTAACCCGACCCCGAGGTAAAAGAAATACTTGGCTCTAGGGGAATGTTACGTCCCCAGACCAAAGACATGTACTCGGTGGGATTCACCCCGACCCCGAACTGAGAATGACACTTGGCTCTGGGGGAATGTTACGTCCCCAGACCAAAGAGATGGACCCGGTGGGATTCACCTCGACCCCGAGCTGAAGAGAACACTTGGCTCTGGGGGAATGCTACGTCCCCAGGCCGATGAAATAGACTCGGTGGGAGTCACCCCAACCCCGAGCTAGGAAGAACGCTTGGCTTTGGGGGAATGCTACGTCCCCAGACCGATGAAATAGACTCGGTAGGAGTCACCCCAACCCCGAGCTGGTAGGACATAACAGACTCGACATAACGAATCCAGCCTCGAGCTGTGCAACAATACATCGACGGAACAAATCCAGCCCCGAGCAGTGGAACAATGCATCGGCGAAACGAATCCAGCCCCGAGCGGTGGAATAATGCATCGGCGGAACGAATCCAGCCCCGAGCGGTGGAACAATTGAGACTTACACGAGGGAAGATTTCCAACCTCAGAGGCTCTGCCAACTCCGGCGCTAGCGTCCCCTTGCCAGACCAGCGAAAAATAAAAATTGGAACGAAGTAAATTTAACAAAAGGTGGAGGTGACTTAGCACATACCCCATGCAAAAATTCAAGAAGTAAAAACAACAACTCGGGTGCTCCGAGGCAGCGTCCTGCCGAGGCCTCCAAAACATAATTATGAACCTTAAAATTAAGTGTCCCGGCAAGCCGGGATACGGACCGGTGAGCGGTCGAGACCCTAAGGGCAAAAACCTCCTCATGATGGGCGGCTCTGTAGCCTGCATAATTCATGAGGACAGAAACCTCCCCGTGCCATGCTTTTCCTGATCCGAGCGGTCAAGCTAAACTTACGAGGACACACTCCCCACAGTCGTCTCCCCTAAACCGGCTAGGCAGATTGCTTCACGGGGGAACAACCTCCCCGCGGTCGCCATCCCGGGGTGATACTGCTGACTCGGTTAGGCCGATTGCTTCACGGGGGAAACAACCTCCCCGCGATCGCCATCCCAAGGTGATACTGCTGACTCGGTTAGGCCGATTACTTCACGGGGGAAACAAACTCCCTGCAATCGCCATCCCGAGGTGATACTACTGACTCGGTTAGGCCGATTGCTTCACGGGGGAAACAACCTCCCCGCGTTGCCATCTCGAGGTGATACTGCTGACTCGGTTAGGCCGATTACTTAACGGGGGGAAACAACCTCCCCGCAGTCGCCATCACGAAGTGATACTACTGACTTGGTTAGGATGATTGCTTCACGGGGGAAACAACCTCCCCGTGGTCGCTATCCCGAGGTTCTCCACAAAAATACGAGTTATGGGGTAGTAACTCTCCAGCTTCGGGAGTTTGATAATGACACCCGGGATTGACGTGCCACGAGGGGTTCGCGCGTTTCCTACACGTACTTCATCCCTCGATGCGTTCTGGATCCTCAAAAGTGAAAGGAACCAGGTCGGGACACTTCCGTCCAGGGGTTTGATAATGATACCCCCGGGATTGGCGTGCCACGGGTTTGGTGCCCTTCTCAGTTACCGATCATCCATTCACATCGAGCACATCCCAAGAATATTGAAAACAACTTTCGCATTCGTTTAACAAACAAGTAAGGTAGATGAGTTTCTTAAAGAAAATGAGAGTTTTATTCATATTCAAATAACCTATTGCCATTCTTACAACTCATTGCGGAACATTTTAGGAGATGCTTTTACAATACTTTCTTCTGCTTATTGTTTTGCAGTCCGACCATATCTTATAGTCCGAGCTCGACTCCGAGAACCCCTGATGCGTATGCCGTAGTTGTAAACTTCACACTCATACTGGTTCCCGAGTCACAGCTTCTTCAGATCCGTCTGGTCTGATCTTGCTTCCAGGACATGCCGACAAGGTCCCCCCGCGCCGAGCTCTCCATAGGCATACTTTAACCATGTATTTTCCCAGGATCTTGCATATCCCGAGAAAATCTGGAAGTCTAGCTGAGGTCTTTAGTATACGCTCCTTGTGGTTTTCCCACGGGCTCTTTCTCTTTTCTTCTTATTCGGGGAGACCACCACACCAATTGAGGGGGCTTGAAGGATGTCATCCCATGCCATTGGCTGACTAGCTCCCAGCTGGATCATTGAGCACTACCGACCTGTAGAATTGAGGACTCTTACATGCCGAACAAGCGCAGCACCTTCCCACATAGGAACTTGGTCACCCGTTGCCAACGGACGTCACCCATCCGCAACATTCCATTCCATTCCATTCCACAACTTAACCTGGATGGGTGGCCGTTGGCTAACACTCTTACATTCCATTCCACAACTCAAAAAAGAAAAGCTTCTGTTGCTGACAGCCCTTTTCCATACAAACCCTTTCTTTCTCCCGTTCTGATCTGCTTCTTCCCATTCCTTTCCCCCTCCATCCATTCTGCTGTTGAACTATTCACCAACCTACGGTTTCCACCTTCTACCATTGTCTTACTACGTAAGTTGCTTCTTGTTCTGTCCCCACAGACGGCGCCAACTGTCGACGACTGATTTTCGTTCCAGGGTTAGTTTCGGAAAAACTCCCTTGAGACAACCTTCCCTCAACCTTGAATTTGTTTGGTTATGGGGAGATCAAATACAAATTTAGTAGAAGGTGGGAAAAACGCACAAATTAACAAGATAATTTTAACGTGGTTCGGCTGAGCGAATCCAGCCTACGTCCACGGGCACAAAACGGTGAAGTTTTTTTTATTACGAGAACTAACTCGACCGACCTGTTCTGAGTGAGGTCTGAATGAGGCCGATCAGTTTAAAGGATTTTACAAATAGTGCTCATATTTTTTGTTACAAGATTTTCCTCTATTTTTCTCCATCCCCGTCTCCCCTCAAATTAACCTAACTTTCATTTATATACCCAGGAATTACAGCACTATTCTTTCGACTTTATGACTTTCCCACGATTCTCGGCTGGTTTTCGGGCTCTCTGTCCCGTGACTGTCTTTACCGAAAGCAAGTCTGCCATCTGACGGCCTGTCACCTCACGCTTGTTTTCTCTACTGCCACACGCAACGATTAATGATGTCAGCATTTAAAGAGCATTCAATCGGTGATATATATCAGAAGGAAAAGTCCAAACTGACCCACTTATATGTCGGTCGTCAAGAGATCGGCTAAATGATCTGCCGAACTACCCAAGCACTACCGACCTGACCCCACACGTCCGAGTTCATTATCCTGATCTAGGAGCAAAAATAGTACCGAACCGAGCCTCCGGGCTAAAGTGGTCGGTCTCGGCCTTGAACTGTCCGAACCATCTTCCGTGATCGGTCTCTACTCTGATGTGGTCGGTCTCTGAATCTGTACCATATTGTGTGCTCTGGTCGGCCAGATCCGAAAAATTATATCCAGACTCTCTTTCTGGCCAAGGAATAACCCAAACCCTCTGAACACTTGACCCTCTAAAAGGGAAAATCTCATCTCTGCCCTTGCTGAATTTTCGAAGTACTTGTCACAAAAAACACCATCAACAAAAAATATATATAAGTCTTGAATTATATTCATCAGACCATCCAAAAATAATAAAGTATAGAAATTTCTTTATTTTTTTATCAAATATATACCCAATGTTGATATATGTTTCAATTGTATACCCAATTTTGATATAAATTTATTACACTTTTCAATCTTTAAATAGACCAATGAATAAAATTCCAAAATTTATATATTTTTGATAACGTACCAACTTTTAAATATACGATTAATAATTTCTTATAAAAAAATTACTGGTTGTATTCCATGAATCATCAATCCCAAAACAAGAAAATTTGTTACCATTACATGCTTCAAGCAGAACCTTTAGCCGCAAAAATTTGACTCATATATACTGGTTTATGTATATAATGCTCGTATGAAACTCACTACTTATTTTAAAATAGGGATGAGACGATAAATGCATACCAATAATGCATACTTATCGTATCTCACATCATCATCATGACATATCCAATTACTACGAAATTATAAATCGATACGAATACTTGACAAATATATCACAACTTATTTCAGAAATGCATTAAATTAATCTATTAAGCGAAACGTAAAAATCAGAATTTGATCAACAGAAACCATTATTATAACTTCATAACAATATCTTTAGCATATTTCATCAATTAACATAAATAGAAATCAAATTCATAAAATTCATCAGATAACAGACAGAAATCAAATCCTTGAGTGCTCAAGGCTTCCCCAACCGAGTGCGGATATGGTACTCGGTTGGGGTTGGACACATGATTAACGTAGATGAACAATATCGGCTCAATTGTTTTTTTTTTTTTTTGTTTTAAATAATTTGAACTAGGTATCGTATTAGGTATTGGCTTTTAGGATTTATTTATTATTATTTTTTAAATACAATATCAGAGGGTAATTTTTAGAGCAAAATTTAGATGGAGATGTGCGTTTCAAATAGTGCAGAACTGGACGTAAATAAGTGCCATGCCGATCCGAGCCCGAAATCTGTCAGGTCAAGTCGGGCCCAATAGAAAATTTTAATTATAAATATATATTTTAGAATTAAAAATTAATTTATATAATTAAAAAACTTATTTTTTATTAATAAAAATCGGACCCGGGTTTTTTTTACCCGAGCTTGGGTCCTCGGGCCGGATTAAAGGCTGTTGGGCCAAGCCGGACGGACTTTTGCCATCCCTAAACAAAAACTTTGCACCAAATCTCCTTTTATCAAAGGAGTTGCTCCCTCTTTCAAGTAAACTTCCATTGTTTCAAATTTGGTTCTAAATGATTCCTTATACCAAGGCTCTCTCTCTCTCTCAGACAAAAATAAAAAGAAATACAAAACAAAAAAACATATTGAAAATACTAGAAATATTGATGAAGGCAACTACTTGAAACAAGTTCAATATCCCCATTCAAGCAAATTTACCACATGAAACATCTGTTGCTTTAATTTTTTTTATTTTCTTCATTTTGAAAGCCATGAAAGGCAACACAAAAATCTCCCCAATAATGGTAAAGAGGATGCCACTAGGCCAGTTGATTTTATGCTCTTCCTTCCTCTAATAAGCAAAATTCTTGAGGGCAAGTACGCATATCTGTTGAGGATTTGCAACTCGCCTACCTCTTCACAGCTTATGCTAATGAAACATCAATTTAAGGCACCACACATGCCTAAATTCTGTCATTCATCAATCAGAACTAATATAGCTTAGAAAAAGAGTAGTTGGAAAACCCACCAAATTTTTAATAAAAGAAAAGGGAGGGAATAAATTCCACGAAATCACCAGTCAAAGTTGGAAAAGAATAACAGAAAGCACATAAAATAGTTCATATCATACTTGATAGTTGTATAGAGTAATACTTGAGGATAAGGCTGAGCTTAAGATAAAACATAACGAGAAAACTGGTCTCTGCTCACAGATTCTACTAACTCCAGACCCGTTAATTTCCTGATTTACAAAACAAATCTAGACTTGGAGTATACTCTAACTTAACAAACCGAAATAGAAACAAATCAACCTAAAGTTGAGCTCCACATAAACAAGCCATGAAAGCGCTTATACAACTCAACAGTGGGGTAAAGGGAAAATAACGAGGAATAAAGAAATAAAGAACACAAGAAACCTGAAGAAATTGATGCTGCAGCTTGACAGAACTACTTATTGTAAGATGATTTGTACCCTTGAGAGAATAAGGATAATGCCATCTAATCAGTTTTTCAACCTGCTGTTGCTGCACGAGCCGCACCTAAAGCAACAAATTGATTGGGTTGAATCACAGACTGAACAAAATGTGTAAAATGTTTGAATAAAGCTATGACATGTAAAGGCAATGTAAATTAAAAAATAATAATTAATGGATAAGCCATAAACATCCATGAGAATAATATATATATATATATATATATATATAAAAATAAATGCACCCACAGGAGTTGGAAACAAAAGGCTTATGATGAGATGACTTTATTCTACAAGGTTGCTTGTAGGTAACTGTCCCCAAGAAAAGAGTTCATGAAGCATCTTGGGAGATGTATCCTGCTATGCGAGTCTTTTTATTTCTAGACTACGGGGCTTTCAGTTTCTATTCTTTGAAACAGCATACTACCTAGCTATGATATAAGAAATGACTATACTAAAAAAAACTTCAAAACAGTAAGAAACTACCGCCACCACAAACTTCAAATATTTCAATTACCACAAATTTTTATTAACGACAAACTTCAAATATTTCAATTACCAGAAATTTTTATTAATGAATGCATTACATGGATTAAAACAAATTAAACTATGAAAAGCTATACAAGTGTCACCATCCACATTATATTCATTTTTTTAAGAAGTGAATTGATTCTAAAGTAGTTCCTTATTTCTAACTTGAATTGCCATTCTTCCTCGACCAACCATTTTAAACATAGCATCAGCAGAGCAATAATCCGTTAGTCACCACAAATTCTAAGAACATTGCTAAGCAACAATACTTTACCACCACATCAAGTAATCTCAAGAATCATCCACGCACTTTCACAACATTAAACTTCCTAAACACCACAGAGAAACAGAAAAGTCAAAGCTGTCAACAGTCCGGGATCTAATTACTGACACACAAGTTAAGCGATAGAAGCAACAATTATTAAATCATAAAAGCTGATGGAAAATGTAGAGCAAGATCTCATCAGAAAGCACTAAATTAATAGAGTAAATGATCCTACAACCATCTTGTATATAAATCCAAAAGCACAAAGGCAGTCAATCTTCACCTCTCCTCTTATTTGCGGCAGACAGATTGACATTGGTGTCAAAATTCCCAACTTCACATCCAGGAGGCTCCTTAACCCCTGAATTCTGATTCGCCATACATGGAAGATTCTCAAACTCACAACCACTATAACCTTGCCCATTCAGTTCCATGCCTTCTCCACTTTTACCCTCCACTCCTGGGTGAAGGCAATAAACTTGATCATCACAATGTATATTACATGGATTCATCACATATGCGCCAGCTAAATGTGGATTAGGCAAATTCATATTATTGACTGATTTCTGATAAGGAAAAGATCCAATCTCCCCTTCAATCCTTCCCCGAATGTCTACAAGCAAACATTTAAGCCTCGCAATCTCGGCCTCTAATGCAGCCTGACCCTGCAACCTCTTCAATA
Organism: Zanthoxylum bungeanum; assembly: GCA_019454045.1. Taxonomy (NCBI): domain Eukaryota; kingdom Viridiplantae; phylum Streptophyta; class Magnoliopsida; order Sapindales; family Rutaceae; genus Zanthoxylum; species Zanthoxylum bungeanum. The sequence goes on along the minus strand of SKCR01044601.1, from coordinate 12,713 downwards.
ACTGCTGATTCATAGCCCTCAATCTCACAACCTCATCTTCTAATGATGCCGCACGTGCCTTCTTCTTCTCCCTATACTTCCTAACAGCTTCGCGGTTACCCCTGGGTCGTTTCTTTGTTTTATTTTCAGTAGACTCTGCGGTATCATCAGTGGAGACCTTACCCTCACTAGGGGGAGAAACAATTTTGGTATGCACATGAAAACAGGTGTGTGTGTGCGAGGAGTCAGGTCCTGGGGGGTTGCAAGTGTGTGTATGAGTGCAAGCATGAGTATCCTTGAAAATATCTTCAAAGAAACTATCCATTGAGCAGCTAGGAAGATCACCAATGTTAGTACTCGCAAATATTTCTTGGTTTGAGAAATCAACCTCCCCATCATCCATTATGAGTGCGAAGTGAAAAATCCAACGAAATGTATAAGTTTCTGAATTAGACTCAACTCCAAAGATAATCTGATCCCAAAAAAGAGGTAAATTTGAAATCTTGAAATCGACCCAGATTATAATCTAAGCTCAATTCTCCTGTACAGTGGATCTTAGCAGCAGCCTGATGAGAAATTGTGAAACAAAACCCATAATGAGTATCTAAATAAGAAATTGAGCAAGCAAAACAAGAAATCAACCAATTCCCTAATATCTACTTACAAATAGAAACACAATGAATTCAAGAAACTCAGTAACAACCCAGATGCAGTCTCAAATCACTAATAACAAAAAAAAAAATCCCCTTTTTTTTTACATCATATTCTATCAAACCAACACAAAAAAGAGCTTACCTTTAAAACCCCAAAATTTTACAGAAAATTGAAATCTTGAAGTGACAAGAACCATAGATGCAATCAAGGTTTACCAACGAAAAATCAAGCCTGGTCTCAAACTGAAACCCTAGGAACCGAAAGGTAGCTTTACAAAAGTGGGTGATTTTTTTTAAATGTATAGCATATACAAAGTAACCCTAAAAAGGCAACAAGAAAAATAAATAAATGGGCAACATTTGATGGTGAGAAAACAACAATGGACACACCAGGACTGAGAGGATGACAGACAAAGCGATTGTTCAACAGAGATTCCTCAAGACTTTTCTCAAAGTCGTCAGAAATCAAAATTGAAAAAAGTCCACTACTGCTTTCAATTTATATTTTCCACTAATATTTACTCGAGGTACTTATGTGTAATTTCCATATATGTGTTGCTTTGCTGGGGTATTATTAGGTGTTTTTTGAATCTATTGTGCATTGCTTTGGGACCACAGCCATTGATGATATCAAGTTTGTCCTCGTTGTAAGAATTTTTATCTTTCCAATGCACCAACCAAAAAAAGACAAACGTGAATAAGGAGGATAATTTTGCCCACAAATCCGTAAACCCGCAGTTATCTGTCAAATGTGAATAGATTTGATAAGTATTTTAGTGGATTTGATAATTTATAACAAAATCTTGATGGGAATTTGATAATAACCAAATACGTATGGCTGTATGCTAAATTTATATACTCATCTTGGATGAATGCTAGTGCTAGTGCTACTGCTGAATTTGGTATTAAATGAGATGAGAAACTTGAGTCCTACCGTTTGTTGCATGATATATATATATATATATATATATTTTTATAGATTTTTTAGGGTTAAAGTAGTTGTGTGTTTTCATGATTAAATTATAAAAATTTATATTGAATTAATGTATTATATATATATATATAGACACACACACTAAATCTGAATAAACAGCACACTAGGAGGAGTCTGCTTCACCTGTTTCAACTTGCCTGAGCTGTTTCATCTGTTTAACTGCTTGCCTCTTCCACGTTGCTTTGACCTTCAGCTGATACCATCAACATATGAGCCAATTAAATTTAATAATCAGACTGATTTGTTGTTTTACTTTTTAATTGTTAAATGATCTACTTGGACCAATTAATTTCAAAAATCATCTCAATTTGTGATGAAAGTACCGATTTTTGATAACTTCAAAAAAAGAAATGTTAGGAATGGATAATGTCGACTTCATTAGTATATAACATTCAGCCACATATGCTCATAGACTCTCCGTAATAAATGGTAGTTGATTTGGGACTTCGAGCCTAGAAAAGCTCTTATGGAAATTCCTTGTGCGTTTACAAAACTTCATATAATTCTTGGTCTATATTTTCTAGCGGTGCTCCACTTTCTACTGGTTGATTGACCGATAAAAACATGACATCGGAAGCAACTACTCACTTTGAAAAACCGGTGTTTCAAGTGGTTATGTATATTTATATTTGTGAGGTTTTGTAATTTTAAGGTTACTTGGGCTCTTACATAAAACTTTTCTTTTCTTTTTGAATTTTTTTTTTAACAACTGAAATCATCAACCTAAAGACTTTGGCTGCTGATGGGGCAAGAATATGAAGGAATGTGTTTGGGTTTTTCAGTTACAGGAATCATTCTCTGTTCTCCTCCAACATTTTTGAAAATTGAAAATAGGTTTTCCAATCATATTAGGTTAGAAAATTTGACTGCAGCACATGCCTTGCAGATTTGATAAAAGTTGAGAAATAGTTTTTTTTTTTTTTTTTTTTTTTTTTTTTTTTTTTTTTAATCCATGTTCTCTCCTTATTTAAGGAGTTTTCATAAATGCAGATTTGATTTAATGAATTCGAATGAGTTTTGTATTAATACAGATTTGACTTAATGGGTTTGGGAGTTTTATGAGTTTGAATGCCATTGTAAGTATGGCCGACCGTTTTGAAAATGAAGAGTTGATTCTAATCACTGTTCAATTTCTTTTAAAATGTTGATTTGAAGGGCCATTCAATCTCTGGATATTTTATTTTTTAATGGCAACTTCTGTACGTGTTCAGATTTTCTTTTAAACGGCCAAATGGACACACCAATTTTTAAGGATATGTGTCAATAAGTGATGATTATCATCATATATTAATCCACTACCTTGAGTGAAGGTGATTTCTCGATACGTAACGCCATCGGGGTTTAAAAGGGTATGCAAAAGAATGAAGACACGATTCACCTAAGACTTTCCATGTATACTATAAGGTATTTTTTCGGGGCCAATTCTCTATTCCCAATGGAGTCGCCATAAGTATGAGCGAAACGAGATTTACCGTTATGCCTATGACGTCGGCGACCACGATACCTTTGAGCTCACAACTCATAAAGAGTATAGATTAGTCCACAGGGAACTAATCAGAGAATAAATGATTTACCGTTATGCCTATGACGTCGGCGACCACGATACCTTTGAGCTCACAACTCATAAAGAGTATAGATTAGTCCACAGGGAACTAATCAGAGAATAAATGAGTCACCACCCAGTATAAGACACTGAGAATGATTTAAGGTCTCCCTACACTGATGAGCATTTAAAATACACATATTTTTCGCCCATCTATCTTAATATTTTGTGGGTGATATCAGGCTTTATGAGCATATTTATGTGTTTTGGGTGCGTTTTAAAGGTCAAAATAATATCCCAATTCAATGAATTTAACTAGGGATGAAAACGACAAGATACGTAGCAAATCGAGGTACATTTTAGAGTGAAAACGTGCTTCCCGATGCTGGCCGCACTTTGAGACGGGCACAAGAACAAAAATAAAATAAAATGCAAATTGTAATTTTCTTGCTGAGCAAATTGGCGCGTCGCGACGCTCATACATGAGCGTCACGACGCACGCCAAGTTGAAGAACGAGCGTCACGACACGGCAATTGCAGCTCTAATTTGTCCTAAATTTGATTTTCAATAAGGAAACACTTCCCAGACTCCCTATATAAGCATAGTTCGTACCCAAAACCTAGAGGAGAGTCAGATAACATAATGTTGAAGCTTCCAAAGAGATTTTTAGAAATAAGACGAAGCACATCAAACGGGACACAACACAGAGACTCAATATAAGGGAGCGAAAGATTGCCTATCTTGATATAGTTTTTTTTATTTTTTATTTTTTTTTTATTTTTTTTTTATTTTGCTTCCATAATTTTTTGGTTATTATTGAATATTTATTTAGTGTCCTTGAGCATGTGTAGTAACTCAACCCTAAATATGAAGTTGTGATGAAATCCGGTATTTTGAGTTTATAAAATTTATTTTTCTTATATCTTTTGTGATGTCTTGGCTTATTTATTGAATCTTATACTTAATGTTTCTTGTTGCTTGATCACCAATAAGATTGATTTGGTAAACTTAATTGAACTTGACAAAGGAATTTTAGGTTTAGCCTTAGATTCAATAGCACACGATCTCTTTTAACCTTAGAGTATAGAAATATTCTTATAGGGTGGGTGTAACCACAATTAGAATCTAGTTTTAATTAATTTGGTGTTAATTAATTGACATAGAAATATAGTTAATTGATTCAATCTAAATAAATGCACATGATCATCGAAAGAGGCTTATGGATAGCTTCGTGTTCCAGGTTAATTAGTTGATTTATCATACGAGTATAAGAAGATCAATTCATTTTTAGAATAATACTGGGTGGACTCACAACCCTGGATGTATTTCTTTCATTGGTTGCTTTTGGAATTCTCATAATTGTTTTCTTTATTTTCTTTAGCGTTACTATAATATAGTTAAAACTTCATATTTAATTTCAATTAGATACTCGTGGGTAGTTAGTCTTAATAGTTAGTAAAGTGGGTGATAAGTCATAGTGAGATCGATACTTTTTATACCACTTGAGTAATACTGCGTCTGTGTAACGTGTGAAAATCACGGTCAAGTTTTTGACGTCATTGTCGGGGACTTATTTTATCTATCATTATTAATTTTAGGACTAAGTACTTTACTTACTTATATAAACGTTTTTATTTATTTATTTATTTATTTATTTTTTAATTTTATTTCAGGTCATTGGGCAGGTATATGAAAAAAAGTCAAAGCTATGAACTCATTCCGCTTGACCTTGAAATAAAGAAAATCATCCGACAGTTAAGAAGGGACATGCGAGAAGGCCAAGACCCACACTTCATCATGGACAATCAATAGCCTAAACCCTTGGAAGCAGCACCAATAATTCCCATTCGTGATAGGACAATCCCGGTGGTTGAAGGTTTTATCTCTTGCATCATTTGCCACCATTGCCAGCAAACACATGTGATATCAAGACATTCATTCAAATGATACAGAATTTGGTACAATTTGAGGGAGGCGCATTTGAAGATCCTAACACCCACATCAACAACCTTCTGGAAGTTTATGGCACATTTAATTATAATAGAGGGGCGGACGACTGATGAATGGTAAATGTATCACTATTTCCCACTCATTTGACCTAATATTTTGTATAATTTCTTGAGTTTTATGAATGTTATGATGTGTTTTGTGTTATTTTGTAGATAAATAAGGTTTCAGGACTTACTGGAAGTAATTCAGGGCCAAAACAGTGAAAAACAGACAAAAGAGAAAAATTGTAATTTGGGCGTCGCGATGCACAGCCACTCTGCATCGCGACCGCTAACGTGCACCGGAGTCCGTTAAAATGCACCGGTGAATGCTAAAATACGCCGGAAACATGTCACAATCAGAGAAGTTTGCTATCATGCGCCCATGCTAACATGTGTCTGCCACGTGTCAACATCATAACAAATCTGCTAACGTGCGCCGGACATGTGTCACCATCATATGCTGCCGACAATTGACATCGTCACGTCATTGCCATGTCAGCACAATAATTCAGCTGCCGACAGCCGCCAGACACGTGTCACCATCTCCGCAGAAGCAGCATCACGTGTCGAAGATCAACGTGCATCACGATGAATAGTGTTGCGCGTATCGCGACGTGAGAGGCCAAGTTTTCCCTATAAATAGAGGCCGAATTTCAGATTTCATTTCATACTTTCTTCTAAGGAATTCCTTAGGAATACTAATAAGATTGTGTCTTGTTTGTTTATTTACCGCTTTCTGTAATTAATTTTATTTACTTTTCGCAATAGTTTTTTCTTTTCTTTACTTTTTCAGTTTTTACTATTCAGCATGAGTAGATAAATCTCTTCTGCCAGGGAGAAAGGTAAAGCTTTTATTACTAATATTTAGATTAATCTCCCTTAATTATAATATAAAAACTATTTAAAACCTGACTTAATGTGGATACCGCCTTTATGGTCGGTTGGACTTAATAAAATTGGTTTTAACTTGACTAAACTGGATACCGCCTGTATGGTCGGTTGAAATTAATTATAAATTTGACTTAATCAAGATACCGCCTATATGGTCGGTTGGTAATATCACGCAAAGTTAATATATTATATTAAGGGAGATATCTAAAATAGTAGTAATAAAAGTGGATCCTCTAACCCCAACATTTTCTTCTATTGTACTTTTCCTTTTTTATTTTCAACATTTACATTTCAGCATTTACTTTATGTCTTTTATTTTATTTAAGCTTTTACTAGCCTTAGATATGTGTGGTAACTAAATCCGTTATCTGGGGTTGTGATGAAATCCAATATCACTGGTTTATAAGAGGTTATTTTATAGTTTGGGTAATATAAAGGTTTATTTATTAAGTCTTAAGCTTAATGCTTCTTGTTAACTGGCCATTAATAAGATTGATGTGGTAAACTTAAAATAAACTTGACAAAGGAATTTTAGATTTCAGCTTTAGACTTAATCGCCCACGATCTTCATTGAGGATAGATAACCCTTTAATAGATTTCTTTACATGATAGACATATACCTGTTGGGCAGGGGTAGCCATAATTGGAACTTAATCTTAATGAATTCAGGTAACTTGGTTGACATAGACATATGATTAATTGGGTTACACTGGGTATTTGCAGCTGACCATCGACATAGACTTTTGCATAATTTCGTGTTCTAGGTTAGTAAACCAATATATTACACAAACATGAGATAACCACTTCATCTTTAAAATATATTGGAAGGATTTACAACCCTGGATAGTTTCTTAATATTGAATTTTCCCATAATTTACTTTCGCACTGTTTTATTTATTCGTCTTTAGTTTAAAGTCACCATCCATTCAAACAACCAATTCATTAGATACTCGTAAAAATTTGACTTCATAAATTAATAGCTTAGGTATTAAGTCCTCGTGGGATCGATATATTTATACTACTTGAACGATACGTGCGCTTGCATTATATGCGTGTGATTACGCCGGTCAAGTTTTTGGCGCCGTTGCCGGGGATTTATTTATCTTTCACTATTAATTTTGAGGTTAGATACCTTTGCTTGTATCTAATTTTCTTTTACTTATTATTTCTGTTTTCTTGTGTTTTAGGTTCTCAGTCACTACATGAGACGAACCAGAAGCTTTGAAATCCGACCGCTTGACCCAAAAATTGAAAGAACCATCAGACAGTTGAGAAGGGAAAGACGAGAAGGCCAAAAAACACTAATCAACATGGAACCTGAACCTTTGGAAGTTGCACCACCAATTCCCATTCGAGACAGAACTATTCTGGTGGTTGACTGCTTCATTTCCTGTATTGTACTTCCTCCCTTACCAGCAAATGCGTGTGACATCAAAACATGCATCCAGATGATACAGCAGTCAGTTCAGTTTGGGGGGAATGCAACTGAAGATCCTAATGCCCACATCAGCAACTTCCTGGAAGTTTGCGACACTTTCAATTACAACCGAGCGGCTGAAGAAGCAATGAGACTGCGTGTTTTTCCATATTCCTTGAAAGATAGAGCTAAGGCTTGGCTACATTCACTACCAGCAGGTTCCATCACAACTTGGAACACTCTAGCCACAAAATTCCTTGGAAAGTATTTTCCACCAGCCAGAACTGCAAAGCTAAGGAATGACATCATATCATTTGTGCAACATGACTCAGAATCCCTCTGTGAAGCTTGGGAAATGTACAATGATTTACTCAGAAAATGTCCTCATTATGAGATTGCAAAGTGGCTACAAGACCAAACCTTCTATAATGGACTTTCTTGAATAATGAGAACCACAATTGATGCGGCGGCTGAAGGAGATTTAATAGAAAAAGGAGAAGATCAGGCCTGAGACTTAATTGAAGAAATGGCCAACAACAATTCCTTGTGGCCAATAGAAATGAGCATGATCCAAAGAATTGCTGGAATTTATGAAGTTGGAGCCAACACAACAGTAAACGCCAAGCTGGATCAGATATGCAAATTCATGGAAACTCTTAGCATGCAAGGCAATACTGGATCCACAAGTTCACCATATGAAGGAGCACCAGAGACAAACCAACACGAAGAGACGGTGAATTATGTCAACAATTTCAACAGACAGGGAAACAATCCATATTCCAACACCTACAACCCAGGTTGGAGGAATCACCCCAATTTCGCATGGAGCAATAATTCAGGGCAAAAGAACTATCTACCACCCGGATTCCAACAGCAGAACAAAGGCCAGGAGCATGAAAAAGAACCAGGAATAGCGGAAGTGCTAGCTCAGTTAAAAAAACATGATGCTATATTTCAAAGCCAATCAGCTTCTATAAAGGCACTGGAAAATCAGATTGGACAATTGTCAAATGCTCATAGTTACAGACCGCTAGGTAACCTTCCTAGCAACACAGAATCAAATCCAAGAAACCGAGGGAAGGAGCAATGTCAAGCCATTACTTTGAAAAGTGGTACTAAAATCAACAAAGATGTTGGAATCAAGGCATCCATTGAGGAAGTTTCAAAAGAAAGCAACGAAGCAGTTCCACAGATGGAGGAAAAAAAAGCAAAGGAAAAAGATCAAGAAAGAATCACTCCACCTCCACGTTTTCCTCAACGACTCCAGAAAAGTAAACTGGACAAGCAGTTTGCTCAATTCTTGGAGGTCTTCAAAAAGCTGCATATCAACATTCCATTTGCAGAAGCGTTGGAAGAAATGCCCAGCTATGTCAAATTTATGAAATATATTCTTTCACGAAAGCGGAGATTGGGAGATTACGAGACAGTAACGTTAACGGAAGAATACAGCGCCATCATTCAGAGGAAACTTCCCTCAAAGTTGAAAGATCCTGGTAGTTTCACTATTCCATGCACCATTGGAGAACATTACATCAGTAAAGCTTTGTGTGATTTAGGTACTAGTGTTAATTTGATGCCTTTTTCGATTTACAAGAAACTGCAGATTGGAGAAGCAATGCCCACATCAATCTCTCTGCAACTTACTGATAGAACGCTCGTATTTCCGATAGGTGTAGTTGAAGATGTGCTGGTCAAAGTCGACAAAATCATTCTCCCAGTAGATTTCATTATCATTGACATGAAAGAAGACAAAAATATACCTATCATCCTTAGGAGAACATTCTTGGCTACAAGTCAAACTGTTATTGATGTATAAAAAGGAGAACTAGCCATGAAAGTGCAAGACTAAGAAGTTACTTTCAATGTTTTCAAAGCCATGAAATTCCCGAGTGATGAAAATGAGGAGGAATGTTTGAGAATTGATGTTGTTGATAATATCATCCAGGATACTGATGCAATGCCACTTCCCACGGATAAACTTAAAGTTTGCATCACTAACATGACTCACAGCGACCTAGATGCTGAAATTCTGGAATGCATCAACTATCTTGACAAACCATTTCGCTTCAAATCGACACTACATGTGGAAAATTTGGAACTACCGAAGAAGGAGCAAATCAGGCCCTCGATTGAAGAACCACCGCAGTTGGAGCTAAAGCCACTTTTGAGTCATCTCAGGTATGCATTCTTAGGAAACTCTTCTGAATTACCTGTGATTATTTCTTCGTCGCTAATATTGGAACAGGAAGAAAAGTTGATGAGAGTGTTACGAGAATACAAGAAAGCCATTGGCTGGACTATAGCAGCCATTCGAGGCATTAGTCCATCATTTTGCATGCCCAAAATTCTGATGAACGATGAGTAAAAATCCACAGTGGAGCATCAACGGAGACTAAATCCAATCATGAAAGAGGTCATAAAGAAAGAAATTATCAAATGGTTGGATGCTAGCATCATCTACCCTATCTCTAATAGCACTTTGGTGAGTCATATGCAATGCGTTCCAAAGAAATGAGGAATTACTGTAGTCACAAATAAAAAGAATGAGTTGATTCCAACAAGAACGGTGACTAGATGAAGAGTATGCATGAATTACAGGAAGCTGAACAAAGCAACAAGGAAAGATCATTTTTCGCTGCCATTCATTGACCAGATGCTAGACAGACTGGCGGGACATGAGTTCTATTATTTTCCAAACGGATACTCTGGGTACAATCAGATTGCCATAGCCCCAGAAGATCAGGAGAAAATCACTTTTACATGTCCGTATGATACTTTTTCTTTCCGTAGGATGTCATTTGGACTATGTAATGCTCCTGCCACATTTCAACGTTGCATGATGGACATCTTCTCAGACATGTTGGAATAAAGTATGGAGGTTTTCATGGATGATTTCTCTGTGTTTGGAGATTCTTTCGACCACTGCTTGCAAAATCTGGAACATGTGCTACAAAGATGTGAAGATACTAACCTGGTACTCAACTGGGAGAAATGCCACTTCATGGTGCAGGAAGGCATTGCGCTGGGACATCGAATCTCACAAAAGGGAATCGAGGTAGACAAATCAAAGATCAAGACAATTGAAAAACTACCTCCACCAACATCTGTCAAAGAGATTCAGAGTTTTCTTGGACATGCAGGCTTTTACAGGAGATTTATCAAAGACTTCTCTAAGATTGCTAAACCTCTGTGCAATCTTCTAGAGAAAGATGTGCCTTTCAACTTCACAAAAGAATGCCATGAAGCTTTTGAGATTTTGAAACAGAAGCTGGTCTCTGCCCCCATCATAGTAGCACCAGACTAGACCCTTCCATTTGAAGTGATGTGCGATGCTAGTGATTTTGCTGTAGGTGCAGTTTTGGGACAACGCAAAGCAAAAATTTTCCATACCACTTACTACGCCAGCAGAACTCTGAATGAAGCTCAACTCAATTACACAACCACTGAAAATGAGTTGCTTGCAGTTGTGTTTGCTTTTGATAAATTCTGCTCCTATCTGCTGGGTCCCAAAGTGGTGGTCTACGCAGATCATTCAGCAATCAAATATCTGATCGTGAAGAAAGATGCTAATCCTAGATTGATCCATTGGGTGCTTCTACTGTAAGAATTTGACGTGGAAATCTGACACAGGAAAGGGACAGAAAACCAAGTGGCAGATCACTTATCAAGGCTCGAGAATGGAGAAATAGCTGGTAATGAACTGATAATCAAAGAAACTTTTCCATATGAACAATTGTTTGCCATGAAACAACATGATGTCCTTTGGTATGCTGACTATGTAAACTACGTAATATCAGGAAAATGGCCGTTAGAATGGACACATCAGCAACAAAAGAAGTTCTTCAAAGAAGTCAAATATTATATCTGGGATGAGCCGTACCTGTTCAAACGCTGTGCTGAGCAATTACTGAGACGTTGTGTTCCATAGGAGGAGGTCAATATTGTCCTGCAGCATTGTCATTCATCACCATACGGTGAACACTTAAGTGGGAATAAAATGCAGCAAAAATCCTACAATCATGTTTGTTTTGGCCCACACTGTTAAAGATGCTTATCTATTTGCTCTTCAATATGAAAGGTGCCAGAGAACGGGAAATATATCGAAGAGAAATGAAGGACCTCTGGAAAACATTCTGGAAGCGGAGATATTTGATGTATGTATGATTGATTTTATGAGACCTTTTATTCCATCATTCAGAAATATGTACATACTAGTTGCAGTAGACGACGTCTCCAAATGGGTTGAATCAAGCACTGCCATCTAATGATTCAAAAGTGGTGAAAAAATTCCTTAAAAAGAATATCTTCACTCACTTTGGAACACCTCGGGCGATTATTAGTGATAGAGGCACACATTTCTGCAATAGATATTTCAATGCACTCCTATCAAAATACGAAGTTACTCATAAAGTTGCCACTGCCTACCATCCACAATTAAATGGACAGGTTGAAGTTTCAAACAGGGAGATCAAAAGAATCTTAGAGAGAACCGTTGGATCAACAAGGAAGGACTGGTCTACAAAACTGGATGACGCATTATGGGCCTACCGGACAACTTACAAGACACCCATTGGTATGTCCCCATATCGAATGGTGTTTGGGAAAGTGTGCCATCTGCCAGTGGAGCTTTAACACAAGGCGTACTAGGCACTGAAGAAGTTAAATCTTGATCCACAAACATCAGGAGAAAATCGACTCCACCAACTCAACGAATTGGAGGAATTTCACCTACAATCTTATGAGAATGCCATATTATACAAAGAAAAGACCAATAAATGGCATGATCGAAAAATAGTGCGCAGACAACTGGAACCAATGCAGCAAGTGTTGTTATACAATTCAAGGTCTAAACTTTTCCCTGGAAAGCTGAAATCAAGATGGTCAGGTCCATTTGTGATTACTCAGGTTTTACCCTATGGAGCTGTTGAGTTACTTGATCCCAACACCATTGAAACATTCAAAGTTAACAGTCAACGTGTCAAACACTACTGGGGAGAATCATTTGAACGACAAAACGAAAGTGTCACACTTTCAGATCCAGCCTAATGTTCGGGCAGTCATGTCTAGCTGACGACTTTAAACTTAGCGCTAGTAGGGAGGCAACCCATGCAATTTGTGTATATATTCAGATTTGGTGTGTTTTATTTTTGCGTGTTTAATTTTTGTAAGTAAAGACACATTTCAGGATTGAAGAAGTTCTCGCAAATATTCACAAATAATTTCCTTCTCTCCCTCCAAAATCTC
>SKCR01044600.1:0-110652 GCA_019454045.1 Zanthoxylum bungeanum | reverse complement strand
GACATAAAGTAAAATTGCTGAAATTTAAATACTGAAAAGTAAATTGCTGAAAAGTAAATAAAGTAAAAAGTAAAAAGTAAAAAGTAAAAAGTAAAAAAAATTAAAAATAAATTACTGAAAAGTAAATTGTTGAATTAAATAAAGTAAAAGTATAATAAAAGAGAATGATGGGGTTAGAGGATCAACTTTTATTACTACTATTTAGATATCTCCCTTATATAATATATTAACTTTGCGTGATAATTACTAACCAGCCATATAGGCGGTATCCTGATTAAGTCAAATTAATAATTAATTACCAACCGACCAACCAGGCGGTATCCATATTAAGTCAGGTTTAAAACCAATTTATAAATTAATTACCAACCGACCAATATAGCGGTATCCCTTTTTAAGTCAGGTTTTAAATAGTTTTTATTATATAATTAAGGGAGATTAATCTAAATAGTAATAATAAAAGCTTTACCTTTCACCCCAGCAAAGGAGAATTACCTCCTCATTGCTTGAAAAAAAAACTGCAAAAGGAAAGAAAGAAAATGTTGTGCGTAAAAGTAAATTGCGGAAAGTAAAAACTGAAAAGTAAAGAAAAGAAAGTGCGAAAGTGAAAATTAATTACTAAAAACTGTAAATAACTAAATTAGATACAATCTTCTTATTTATTCATTAAGAATTTCAAAGAAGAAAGTATGAATTTACAAATGAAATGGCTTGGTATTTATAGGCAAAATTTTGCCACCATCAAATCATCCATCAAATTCTCCACCAAATCCATTATTAATTTCTCCACTAATTACTCCACCAAATCCATAATTGCTCCACTAATTTCTTATCTTGTTTGGTGGTGATTTGATCATTTTTATTAATTATTTATTAATTAATATTTTGCTTTGAAAATGATTGATAATGACTTTTAATAATTACACACCACACACTTCTGGATAGTTCATCAATTTCGGGCATGAAATCTTCAGATTTAGAAATTATTTTGTCTTTAAAGTTGTAGATCTTTGAGTCTTCTTTAATCTAGGAACTTGAATCAGCTCAATCCGATATCTGAGTAAATAGTTATGCCCAAAATTACGACAGATGCGCAAAACTGGAATTTCCAAAACTGCACTTCGTCAAAACGCCCTTTCAAGTTTCCAATCTCCAAAATTAAAAATCAAGTCCATAATTGCCATTATTTGACCATATTTCATCCTAAAATGATTTCATTGAGACCCGATATTATTTTATCTGCAAATAAACTAAAACACATCAAAAAGTTCATTAAAACCGAGAAAACTAAATAAAATATTAAGTTAAAGGGGCGGTAAAATTGATATATTTTCCGCTCATCAGCACGTTAGACACTGTTCGGTGCACGATAGGCGTCGCGACATGGCAAATTACCAAAATGCCCTTTTTGTCCAATTTTCACCGTTTTGGTTCCAAATCACCTTCAGAATTGCATGAACTTTATTTATTTACAAAATAACACAGAACACATCAAAATATTCACCAAACTTAAAGAAACTATACAAAATATTATGTTAAATGAGTGGGAAATAGTGATATAATTACCACTCATCACACCCCCTAACCTAACATTTTGCTAGTCCTCGAGCAAAACATAGAATAAAATAACATAAACATCTTTAAAAAAAATTTAACTAAACCATTTTCGTAGGGATCACGGTCTCATTTAGCGTATGCAACAAGCCTTTAAACACCTAGGTTTCCCTAGTGGACGAGTTGTAGTCTCGTGAGGGTTTACAAAAATGATACCCACAAACATTTTACAAAAGTAGAAATGTAGTGAAACTAATTCACACAAAAGCAAAAAGACAAGAGAAAAGAGAATAAATAAGTTAGTGACTAATCAGGTGAAACTTCAACTCCAAGTTACTAGTTGTTTTGTTTCTTTCTAAATTAATGAATAAGTAAATTCTCCGATTTATTTTACCATCTCCATATACACAGCCAACAAAATATTAAACAACTCATTTTTGCCCACAACAGTCATAAGTGCAGTTGATAAGAGAGTAATATTTTTTTTCCTAAAGTTTTATCAGAATTCACACCTTTTTGTAGTAATGGAATGAATTTTCTGAATTTTCTGATTTTTTCTTTGATTTTTGATATTTTTTTATTATATACAATACCTACCATCTATGTAGCGAGTGTTGGGTCGGTGACTCCCAAACCAGTTGGTTTTAGGGCACCAGGTGTTAAGACACTCCTACAGACTTAATTACTCAGACTTCAAATATATATATTTTTGCAGCATCTTTGATCCATGTAGCGAGCTTTGGGCCAGTGACTCCCAAACCAGTTGGATTTAGGGCACTAGGTGTTAAAACACCCTTACAAACTTAATAACTCGGATCTCAGATGTTTTTTTTTACTCTATCACTTTTTTGAGATGCTTCCTCCAATTAAACTAGAGCACTGAATATTACAAACTTTTCAATTTTAGCTCATGTCTGTATGTTACAATGCATGTTAATAATATCTGCTAACTGAGCATATGAAGATCCATTTTAGTCAGGTTTATGGAGAATTTACAAATTAAATAATTTAAATGAAATAAACAAAAACTAACTTGCTTCATATGGTTTAAGATACGTCACAGGAGTGAAAAAACTCTTACTCAGCTATCACTTACCAATTCACCTTTTTAGTCAAAATAAAAACACAAAAACACAAAATATTTTTTTAATTTTTGAAAAATTTCATTTTTTGTTTTGTATTTTTTCGAAAATTTTGGACTAAAAAATAAAAACAACACACAAACTAAAAACAAGGTACTGATCAACTAATTCCCTCCCCCAAACCTAAATGAGACATTGTCCCCAATGTCTCAAACGGTAGAAGAAAAGTTTAGAAGATAGTACCTTATTAGCTGAAATTCTATACGAAAAGTAAAGGTTAAGATCCAGATTAATCACACGCCTCTTATCACGATCGTCTTCGGAACAATTTATCATTGAAAGGATAGGGTCAATTTGTGGTTCATATGCTAAGAGTTGGTCAATTAGATCCGGAGCAGTTCTAGCAGGGAATAGGAGTTCTTTTAAAGGTTTTGACACGAACCCATTTCTCCGGGCATCATCAAGAAACACACAAAGAAAATCATAAAATCCATCAACGTTGTACAGTCCAAGCGGTTTCTGGTGTATGTTCAGGTTTGCCCAAGATAGCACTATAAACATTTCTTCAAACGTGCCCAAGCCTCCTTGTAGGCACTGCATTTTTGCATGTAAGTCCTTATGATGAGTCTCATTTAGAGGCACACCTTTTAAGTTGTGGAAGTCGCGGGAAACGGACGTCGGAAGGGAAGACTCAAGAATTGACATTTTTGTTGGACTTAATTCGTTTATTTATGCTTCGAGTTTGTTTGTTGGACTTCCATTTTAAAAAACACCCTTGGCCCAAACCCCCACAAACCACACAACCAAGCCCACACATCACTAAGACACACACCAAGCCCATCTCACCCAAGCCCAATCTATGAAATTATCAAAACATATTTAAAACACAAATTAAATTAAATTAACTTAAAACCAATTAAATTGAAATTAAATTAAATCTCATTACAAAATGAAAATAAATCACCTTCCTAATTACCAAAGATTTAAATTAAATTAAATAAATCACTCACCAAATTTAAATATATTCCCCTAGTAAAATTATATAATTTGTTTCCCTTTAATAAATCTATCCCTAATTTACTTGATCTTGTTTCCTTATTTTAAATCCCATGGACAAAGAAAACCCTAATAGCCTCACACGTCCCCTCTCTTTCTATCATGCCTCTTCCCTCTCTCTATATAAACAACAACAAACCCTAAACACCAGCTCGACTCTCACAGAAAAAACACACTCAAACAAATAAACCTTTAACCTCTCTCTCTCAGCACAAACACAAGAAAACCCTAATACCTCATCAGCCACCTCACGCCTCTTGTCAAGCCACGCCTTACACAAATAGTACTTCATCACTCACTGCCGAGAACAAACCACACCAAACACACCTTGCTCGATAACAATAAACTCTTACTAAACTTCCACACGTCCCTTGCTAAGAATAAACCCTATTCATTTCTCTCTCAACCGAAAACACAAGCCCTAACCAGCCAACGACTCACACACACACTGCCCTCACAAGCCACCTTCAACGCCTAAACAATTGCCCCCACAGCCGTCACAAAAAGCCACCTTCAACACCTAAAACACTGCCCTCGTAGCATTCACAAATAGCCCACCTTCAACGCCTAAAACACTGCCCTCACAAACAGCCACCTTCAACATCTAAAACAACTGCCCCACAGCCCTCACAAACAGCCTTGTAAGCATTGCATTTTTACATATTAGCCCAATGATGAGTCTCGTATGGAGGCAACTACTTCTTTAGTCATGAAAGTCGCGGGAAACGGACGTTGGAAGGGTAAAGTTGGAAAATGGAATTTTTGATGGATTTAATCTCGTTGTTTTCGCTTCGGTTGCTTGTTATACCTCCGTTTCTAAGCTCACCTTAGGCCCAAAACTCCCATAGACCACATACCTAACCCAATCCATGCCCAAATACCCAAGTCAACCCAAGTCAAACCAACTCAAACCAAACCTATGCCCATTGGCCATGATTCACGCCCATTGCTCTTTATTTAGGTAATTGCACCTTAATCACATGTTTAAATCTTGTTTTAAATCCTTACCTAAATAAAAGAAATCAAATCAAATCCTTACCAAATCAAATCCAATCCCAAATCCTAATTAGGAGATCTATTCCTTATTAGAAACCAATTAGGAGATTCTCTCCTATTCAAATTAGGAAAGTCATCTCCCTTTGCCTATAAAGAGGCCTTCACCCCCCATTCAAAACCTAGCACACATATTTCCCCAAGCAGGTCCCAAACACTTCTCAAGCCTCCTTGTACGTCCAAAAACCTCCTTGAAGCCTCCATTGCCGAATCATTAAACCTAAGCAACCTCCATTGCCGCATCATTCTTCCTTCACCAAAACCCTTCACGCCTAAACCCCTTTTCACAGCCCTCCATTGCCAAGTTCCAGCCACCATTCACAGCCCTACTAAAACACCTTAAAATAAGCCTCAATTACAGCCCCAAAGTCGCACAAAAGACCCCCCCCCATTCACAGCTCCAATTCAGCGCCCAAAACAGTCCTGAAACACCCCTCACTGCACCTTGAACTGCACAGTTTCGTCCCCTGTTCTGGTCAGTTTTTGTTGCGTCTTCAACCCATAAACAGTCCTAAAATCACCTAAACACCATCCCAAAAACCTCCATAAAGTTTCCCTAAAAATCCCCACAAACGCACCTCCCTAAGCCTTCAAAGTCACCCAAAACAGTCCGCTAAACCATCAAGACAGTGACCTGAACGTAGCAGCGAAGCAGCAGCAGCGAAACGGACTTGAAACCGCAGCCCGAGCAGCAAACAGCGAGGAGGAAGACGGGAGTTGGTGAACTAAAAGAGTAGCGGATCATTCACCCTTCCAACGGACGTGTAACGCCCTTTCTTAGACGACAAAAGAGGTTAGACCTGAGGGCACCTTTCTACTTATCTTCTTTATTGTTGTTTTATTTATTTTGATATATAATGGCATGAGAGTCGTTGAAGCATGATGTGATTGTTGGGTGAGCGGGATATGTGTTCCCTTTGTGGTATATCGGATGGAAACCCGGACGTAAATTCCATAGCCGATTCCGAATGGACGGTAGTATGGTCTGCACTCGGGATACAATGCCACGTACCACTTAAGATACACGTATCTCGTCTCATCCAAATTTGTATTGAGCATGTTATAGTCTTTAGGTTATATGTTTATTATTTAAAGCATTGTTTAATTTATTATTTTGTTATTTATTTGTTAAAGCATGTTTAGGTTGTCCATTATGCATGTTCTTAGTTTATGATGCGTTTGGGTAATGATTTATACATGTGATTCAATGGTTCAATATGCTTGTTGTGTTACATTGCGTGAAAATTATTTGGATGAAAAGCATGTTAGATCTAAGTACCCTTGAGCATGATTATTGAGTAGACTTGGTTAGTTCATTGCACAAATTATATCATCACAAGTGACATAAGTAAGAGACCATTCCGAACCCAATGGTTTGAGGTCTTCCCTTGCGAAGGGTGAGTGCGGCCTTAAATCTTTGTCCCGGTTCACACCGCGTGGCGACTCCATGTTATTTCATACTTCCACTAGGCCGCGAGCCTAGAACAGCGTCGCCCAGGTTCTGTTGTCTACAAGCCTCCTTCACGCCACAAACACTGCCCTTACACAGTCTCATTCTGCACTAACACTGCCCTCACGTAACAGCAAACCCTTCACCAAAAACAGCCCCTCCTAAAGCCCTTAACCAACAGCCTTTAAACCATCCAACATCCGCTCTTTCACGCACAAGCCACAGCCCCCACTAACGCAACAAACAAAACAAAAAGGCAGCCCACGTACCAAAGATTTTCACGCAAAAATACTACCATGAACTACACCCTGAAACTGACATAAATTGCCTCTGAAAACACAGCCCCTGACCACCCAAAACTGCACTAAAAATACACCAATTGATCACCGAAAATTCTTGCCTGAAACAATCCCCCCTCTTACCGTGAACTTACTACCCCAAACTGCCCAAATTTTGCCGCAAACAACCCCAAAACAGTCCCTTATTACCGCAAAAAGTGACCAGAAAATACAGCAAAACACAACAGCAAAAACGGAGTGAAAATAGAAGACCCGAGCGGCGAAACAGTGAGGAAAGATGTGAACCAGTGAACCGGAGGAGTTGCGGAGCATCAACCCTTCCGACGACCGTGTACCGTACTTCCGAGAGATGATTTAAAAGGTTAGACCTGAGGGCACTTTTCTTATTTATTTCATTCGTCTTTTAATTGTTTTATTTATTTTCTTCGCATGAGAGTCGCTTGTGGATGCATGCTGTGGCCTTTGAATGGATGGGAAAATGTGTCGTCTCTTGTGGTATATAGGATGGAAACCCAGACGTAAATTCCGTAGCCGAATCCGAATAGACGTTAGTGCGGTCTGTACTTGGGAAACAACTCCACGTACCACTTGAGCAAACGTCACATGTTTCACTTTGCTTTTGTATCTTGTTCGTTTATTATTCACATTTTATTATTCCACCATTTACTTTACGTACGTTGTGTGTTTATGTGTTGATAATATAGTGCGCATGGGCAAATCAAGTTGGATTAAAGGTCCTCCATTTTGAGGGATAAAAATCCTAAGGGCTACCTTTGCTACGACGTTTTTCCATGCGCGGACGAAGTATGTTTGGTTTAATGTGAGATGTGTTTAACCGAGCATACGAAGTCCAATATTGTTGTCTTTATTTTTTATGCATTGTGATGTAATGCGCATGGGCTTATTACGTTGGTCTAAAGGTTCTCCATTTGGAGAAAGAAAAGCCTAAACGACTACCTTTACCACGATACTTCACCGCGCCTTTTATTATTCCGCCATTTACTTTACTTACGTTGTGTGTTTATGTATTGATGATATAGTGCGCATGGGCTAATCAAGTTGGATTAAAGGTCCTCCGTTTTGAGGGATAAAAAGCCTAAGGGCTACATTTGCCACTACGTTTTGCCGCGCCGGACGAAGTATGTTTGGTTGAATGTGAGATGTGTTTAACCGACCATACGAAGTCCTATATTGTTGTCTTTATTTTATATGCACTGTAATATAATGCGCATGGGCTAACTAGGGTTGATTAAAGGTCCTCTATTCGAGGGAAACGCCTGAAGAGTACCTTTACCACGAGGTTTTACTGCGTCTTTTATTATGCCATTTACCCTTTACATATCTGCTTTATTTATGCATGCATTGGATTCTAATGGGCAACTAGGGTGGATTAAGGTCCTCTATTCGACGGAAATGCCTAAAGGCTACCTTTACCATGATGTTTTGCCGCGCCGGACGAGGTGCACTCGATTGAATGTGAGATGTGTTCAATTGGGCACACGAGGTCCTGCATTGTGTATTTGTTCAATTCATGCATGTGTTTATGTCATTTCAGATGTCATTTTGGTAATCTCGTTCGAACGCGTTTCCAAACGCTACACGAACGTATGCATTATGTCTCAGTCCGTTCGAACGCGTTTACGAACGCTACTCGAACTCGCATGCCTTTTATTTTATCATGCATCGGGTCTTATCCCATTCGAACGCGTTCTCGAACGCTATTCGAATGTGAACATTTTATTTACCGTTCGAATGCATTTTCAAACGCTACACGAACGCATATACAATGAACCGATTCCTTTTCATCACATTTCATGCATGATTGCTTCTTGGGTGATTTCTCTTGCATTATGTAATTAATCATATCATTCCATTATTGACACTTTTACTGTTATCATCTATTTGTATTCCCGTATTTATCTATTTGATGTGTTTGTGAGATTGTGTTCAAGCATGATTAGGTCGTTAGTATGTTACTTGTTTCTTACGCATGATTTAGTCGTTAGTACGTTATTCATTTATGCATGATTTGCTTATCTTCTTCCGCAATAGGCATTCAATTTACGTTTATGTTTATGTGTTATTTATTTTTTGTGTTGATGATTCAACATGTTCATGAGATTATTGTGTCATATCGTATGTTTACCGTTATGATGATTTATTTTATACATGCGAACTTAGGAGTATATTATCCTTGGAAATATATGTTGTTTAGGCTTGGTTAGATTATTGCACAAATCCTTTCATTACAAGTGGCATAAGTAAGGGACCATTCCGAACCCAATGGTTTGAGGTCTTCCCTTGCGAGGGGTGAATGTGTTGGTTTCTAATTAGGTCCCAAGATCATGAAATCAAGCAAGAAAAAAACGCATGAATACTTCAAGGAGTAAGGCGGAATACATACTCACATTGAATGGTTTGATGCTAGGAAGGACAAAACCCATTTTCCTTCTTGTTGAAGCTCGGTTTTGAGCTGTTGTGAACTGCTGGACTGCACGGTGGGGGGCTGTTTTGGCTCCTCCAAATTCGGCCATGGGAGACCTCCATTGAAGCTCCAAGCTTCAAGCTCCAAAATGGTTCCATGCTCATGTATTAGTTTCCCTATCACCATAATATAACCAATGTGTGTGCTAGCACTCTTCTCCTTCTTCATTTTCGGTCAAACCAGAAATTGGAAGAGGAAGAGGTGAAGAACGACTCCAAGCGTGAGAGGAGAAGAGAGAAAAGAGGAGGGAAAATTAGGTTTCCTTGAAACCGTGAATAGTAGAGAGAGAAAAGGAAATGTTTTACTTATATATTTATTTTATTTTCTAAAAATAAAATCAAATACAAAAGCATTATCATTTACCAAAAATCAAAAAGCAAAAGTCAAAAAGCAAAAAACCAGAAGTCAAAAAGCAAATGCCTTTAATGCTTTTCAACTACCACATCAATCACTCAAATCATTCAATCAAATTGTCACATCACTCAAAGTGACATGTGATTTGACTCTTGATGTGACTAGCGATTTGACGCTTGATTTGACTTGCGTGCCGTACTCGAATTCGAAATGCGAATGCGCTCGCAAATAATCTCGGGTTCGCTAATTCCAAATTAACTAATTTTCCGTAGCGACGTAATTAAGCGATTACGCATAGCGAAATCACTATTCACGTCGCTAACGAATTAATTCTAAATTAATTCGTTCGCCCGAATTAAAATCTAATTTTAATTCCGCGTCGAAATCCAATTTCGCATAATATATCGAATATATTATTTTATCGATTAATTCCAAATTAATCGTTCTCTCTTTAATTAATATTTTATCCCAGATACAATATCTCCGTAAATAATCCCAGATTAATTTTCTCTCTCTTCTAATTAATCCTAGATTAATAAAGTGTGAGTTATACGTCATCGGTGAATCTTCGGGAAGCGACCCATGATATCCCCGGATATATTGGCAGTAAATACAGTCGTCGGACTATCCGAACACGTAATTACCTCGTACTACGTTTGTACCGATTTACAAGACAATATTGGCTTCTAGTAAAGCACCATGCCTACCCAATTCTCCAGAAATATCCTTACAGGAATATGTGATCTATATCAAGCGTAGTATACCGAATATTGCGTATTCTGTCCGTATTTCTAGTATCAGATGATCACGTGCTAGGCCTGGGGCTGGAATTGTGTCTGCCCCGTACGAAGCACATATCTGATGTCTGGTAACTAGTCTCTATAATCGGATATACATGACCTTGTCATAATATCCGAATAGCTCGAGCATTTAAGAGAACAAGTTCCGTATCCTACGTGTCCATCATCTCCATATAACTGGAGTGACACTTCCGTCTTGACATCACACCCAACACACTACGATTCCCAATATACCCAGTATCGGCGTACACAGAACCGGTTAAAGCCTTGGAAGACTTCAACTAAAGTATATTGATTGTCGTATGTATTAGCGGTGCAAGTCTCAGGTTAAGACCAAATACACCTACCCTGATCGCAGACTCCCATAGACACATAGTCATACTACAAATGGGATTCCGCGGGGGGTCTATCCAGAGCGAAGCTGTTTCCCGTACCATCGGTGAACACAACCTCCTACTACACTTGCATGAGTATCATATACCCAAATATATGAGAACTATGCCGTTGTGCCCTCACAAACGCGCACAAGTGTAATACTAGTCTTTTACGTATTTATCGATGTCCAATCTCGATAATACTCTGACTAGGGATATTTAATGATTTATCCTTCGTGGACTATACTGTCTCATATCATTCTCTATCCAGGAACAAATCATAGGGACCTCTCATCATTTATATATCTAGGTGATCTAATCACAAATGATAAGAGTGCAATCTCCTTTGTCACATAGTTAATTTGTACAACAACACCATGTCTGTACAAATAGTGACGCTATGGGTCATAATTGTAACAATCTCCCACTTGGCCTATAGCCAGTCACTTGAGTCTCTGACACCCGAACTATGTACGGGTGGCTCAAATTGCTGAGAAAAGACTTTCGTCAGCGGATTTTCATGAATATCATCTTGACGCGATTTATTCGATCTTCACATCGCCACGATGTATGATCCGAATGAATCAGATGAATATCGAAGTATGTATCTGGATCGTTGATGAGACCACTAATTCTTTAGCCTGTGCTGACGCCTAGCTCAGCTGCTAACAGAACTATATCTAATCTAATTAGATTTGTTATTGACCCAGATGGCTTCTATTGCTGCCTCAGCTGCTGCAACTAACCCGCATTTGTTGTTTATTTGGTAACAGTATCTTGCTTGGAAGGTTTCCAGCTCACTGTATCGTTCTTCAAACTGTATAGTACCGTTTGCGACTTATAGTCATTTTTATCGGTTATAGGAAACTTGCTACAGTGATCCTAGTCACTTCAAGTTCTCCATCTCCATAGTCTAAGACATCATCCTTAGTTCTCTAAGATACTAACAGATGTTCTTAACATCAATCCAGTGACTATCACTCGGATTAGCCTGTTTGTGAATCCATATGCTCAAAGCGTATGAGAAACCGGTCGCGTACATTTTTCAATGTACGGTTTCTCGGAGAGTATTTCGAAAGCCAAGCTTTCGCCGATAGTTATTTTATGGGAATATCATTTCCAAGAAATGACGTATTATCATTATTTTATATAGGACAATCACTGTCAGTGTGCTCCCACTAACCCTCTTATATACACAAGAATCTTTTCGTTTTGAATTAAATCATAAACCATTATGATTACATCAAAACGATAGTTCCAAGAACCTAATGCTTGTTTAAATCCAAACATAGATCGAACAACAAGCATTATCCATATGGATCTACCGTGGCGACAGGTAAAAGGTTGAATCGTAATCAACACAATGTTGATAACGATGCCTTTCCGTTAAAAGCCTTGCTTTATACGTTGGTATGTTGCCATCCATGTACGTCTTCCTTGAAGACTTATATAGTACCATTAGGCACAATGCCTTGTGGTACATCAACTAGTATCCAAACTGGTTGATATACATGGAATCCATTTCGAACTCATGGCACTTTGCCATAATAGGGAGTCGATACCTTGTATCACTTCCTCATACGTAGTCAGTTGGTATTCCTCAATAAGATAGACATCTTTATGAGGTGAGATCAGAAACCCATACTACAGGTTGTTTTCTGACTCTCTCCGACTTAGGAGGTTCTTGTGTATTTGAAGATTAATAGTAATAGTTTCATCCTTGATGAACTATTTATGTTCCATTAAGGTTCGGTGCCTTGAATAGTATTACTCTGATTTTCATCGGTTTACTATTCTCCCACTTACCACTGCATATCGGTTTATCCTCTTAGGAAAACCGCATGGTGAGCAACAATCTAATTGTTCTCTTGTCAGGTGTATAAGTACAATACTTATGGTATCCCTAAGATGACCTACAATTGGCACTTATCATCCAAACATATGCCTAGCATTCCCAAACATTCAGGGTTGTGAAACCCGGTTTCTTTTCCTGTTCATATCTAATATGATATATGTCAAACAGATTATTATGGAACCTTATTCAAAATAAGTTATTGCACTGTTTAAAGCTTATCCGTTGAAGGAAATGGTAGCTCAGAGCGACTAGTGATTAACCTTATCATGTCTAACAAAATTCGGTTAATCCATTCGGACACACCGTCAAACTGACGTGTTCCGGGAGGAGTCCTCATTGAAAGAATACTATACTCTTTCAAGTATACGAGAAAATTATTGCTTAAGTATTTTCCATTACGGTCTTACCGTGACGGTTTAATACTTTAGTAGATCTGTTTGTCTATTTCGTGTCGAAACTAAAATTTTCCGATTTGTGTTTCAAAAGAAACACATAACCATAACGCGATGCCACATCCGTACAGGTCACGAAATATTCATATCCACATCTAGGCTAGCTAGACATGGGCCCAATTGCTTCAATATGAAGTAGGGCTAACCGGTCGGTGGCATTTACACTTTTACCAAGTAAATGTGTTTTAGGCACTTTGCCCAATAAACTAGATTCGTAGTCTATATTTGAATGAAATCAAATTAGTCCTGGTACCCGCTCTTCAAAAGTGCGGATATACGATTCTTATTTAATAGTGTCCCTGACAACTATGCCACATCCAAGTTTCTTAATTGATCAAATCAATTTGAGCTAATTGTTTGTCATGTTATATATTTGAGATATATTTATATTCAAAATATAAATGCTGTTATTCACATCTAATGTGTTTATCTCAATATCATATTTATATAATAAAATACTTTAGTGTTCTAGAATATAAAGGTTCACCCGCAGCGGGTTAAACACTGATATAGAGATAATGTATCTAGTCAAACTAGTTACATTATAACAGTTTCCTAATTTAGGTACACACCCGAGGGTAGTTCCTAAACTTAGGTATCTACGGTTAAAACAGCGACTTTCGTCCCGTTTCCAATTCACAGATAAATCTCAATTGAAGTCAGTATCCTGTTCAAACCAGATTCTGAACATCCAAATATATTTTTTATATCACACTAAGTATCTAAAATCTAATTTTAATACTAGCTGTTAACATAATTATGACAATCATTTTTTAAGTTAGAGCCTTGCTCGTCATCAATTCCTTCTTGGAATATGTCCTTTTATCTTCCTAGAAGATTATAATGATTTTGCCTGTCATTTTCAATATTCCGGTAGCCTTCGACCAAGCCTCGGGTTTCAAGAATATTGAAGGTAAGGTGTGTCTTGCATTACTTGCCTAATTACAAACTTTGACTTTGTCTCCTTGAGAATAGTCATTAATTCTCCAAGAATTATTTATTGCAATTTTAAAAGTACTTCTAAGATCTAATCTTTGAATATCCTTCAATTTCAATATCATACTTTAAGAATCTAATCCTTAGTTCTGATAAAGAAATTAAGGAGTCTATATGACAAGTATTATGGATTAAGCACTAAAGTTATCATTACATGAATATTCCAAATATCATGTTCCACTTATTTGCTTAACTCCAGGCTTAGGCTAATATATTATTTTATCAAATAAAATAACTTATTATTTTTCCAGGACCATCCTGAAATTTATTCCCAATTTGAAAATTAAAGTCGTTTAAATACATTTTCACCCAGGATTATGTCTTAAACATTAATCTTTCATTTTTATATCTTGATTCTAATAGTCCAACTATTTAATCAACGATTTGTGGTACTATTTATTATAATGATTATAATATTCCAACTATTTAATCAAATATAATCTAAATTAATTAACCTCAATTACATTGATTACTATAATCCAATTATAAAATCAACTGTAAACTGAAATTAAATAATTCAAATATATTGATTAATATAATCCAATTATATATAATCAACTATAATACAGTCCAATTGTTAATTAAAACAACAATTTAAATATTAGTCCAACTAACATTTAATCTAACGACGAAATAATTTGAATAAGCGCGTACGGCGAGTAATTGAACGAATAATGCAAATTCAATTCTTGCCTCCCACTTTTTTTTTTCGGCGAGCCTCTAACCCTCTGTCGAGTACTCGGGAAACCGCATTTCCTAGTGGGCTAGGATCCCGTTAAATATCACACAATCTTGACTTTGGCCAACAAATTGTATGATAATTAACTAGGTAGATCTCTAAGATCGATTGGATCTAATCCAATTCCTAGATCCGGTAGGGGGACATCCAAGTCCGAAACATATATCTTATATATGCCAATACATCCAATGTATTACCTAACCTTTTTCCTCTGAATCAACTAAGCCTTGGCTTTGGCACAACAAACTTAGTGATCCCAGTCAAGCGCGACCCATTGACCATGGAAAGCTTCGTAATCAATGTCGATGGACAAGAAATGGTCTTGACTTTGGCCAACAAACCACAACTTGGACAAGACACCGATATGGAACAAAGCCTTTGTGATTCAAACACATCTTCGACAAACAAAGGCCTTGACTTTGGCCAACAAACCAATGCCGTCTAGGATCTTGAGTGAGAATCACTCAATGGAAGGAAAGACATTTAATATTGAACGAGGGTTTTTCGTGTGCAAATTGGCAACCAATTTATTATCTTTGTTTAGGTCTCATCATCATACACCCTTAAACATGCATTATAAACACATAATAAAGCGTATATGAAATAAAATAATAAGGATGTGCGGATGGATACTTTACATTGATCCTAGATCAAATCTCTCATTTTCTCTCTCCAACTAGCACATGTATTTACTTCTACCCGTTACACTACACTTCTAAAGAATGCTCATTTACATTGAGGGGAATAGGTGAGAAAAGAATACAAAGAGTATAGAGGTGATAAGGCTGGACACGTAGGTCCAATTAATAAATCAAATTTATTACAATTTCCAAAATTGTCCCACCCGACTAATATCCATCTGATATACATTATTCATGCATCACAACCATGTATTCATACAAGCATGTTATCATTCAATCTAATCCAATTAATTAATCTGATAATTAGTGATCATCACATGTTCAAACAACGATTTGATTTTTGCGCGGGTCAAACTCGTTTTGCGAATAAGTACTCAAAGTACGAATTCTTGAATTAAATTAACCTACAACATTAAATCCAATTTAATATGAATTTAATTCTAATTCACTATTTAATTCCAAATTAAATATTACACTTTATTAACGAACCTTTACGACTTAAATTCCAAATTTAATCGCAACGGGTCTCTAAGCCCGATTAACATCTAATGTTTATTTAATTAAAGTCCAATGAGCTTTTAATTAATTTCTATAAGGCGTGGACTTTTGGTCAACTCGGGTCAAACCGATAACCAAGGTCCAATCCGGGATTTACCCCATAAGCCCAAAATTAATTTTGGCCCATTAGGCCCAATTAAATAATTAAGGTCCATTAAGTCATAATTGGACTTTTTGGATGCGGTTTTGGGCCCAATTGGATCCAACCAAATTGGCCTAAACCTAACTTGGTACAACCAAGCCCAAAAGCCCAATTACAACCTATAAGGCCCAATTTTCAAAATAAGCCCAAAATTAATTAACTTATAAAATTCCAAATTCCATAATTAATTAACCTAAGTGTAATACACAATTAATCATCCAATTAACATTCCTAAAACATCAATTAGCCTAATTAATCATGCACTTTGATAACAAATAGTGTCCAACACAATTTCATCAAAATCAAACCCAATTTACATGCTTAAAGTCTCGGCAATTAGGGGTTTTTCCAATCCGATTCGGTTTCAATCCAATTGAATCCACAATCATTATTTCCCAAATCAATTCAACTCATCCAATGAATCAAAATACAAAAACACAATGAATTTCATATCCAATTGAATTCGGCCAACCCACTAATTTTGGGGAAAATATTCCAAATCAAAATTCAATCCAATTAAACTTCGATACAACATTACCCTATTGTTTTAAGTCATCTAATGATCAAAAAACAAAATTATTCCAAGACAAATTTAGGGTTCTAAATTCGGCCATGCCCAAAAATTTGGGGAAAAATGGATCCAACCAAATTTCTTGAAATTGATCATGCACAACATCAATTCAACCTCATTCAAGTATACTATATCAAACAATTTAACCATTTGATGCTCAAATCGAGTTTACCCAATTTGATGCTCAAATGTTTTCATTTTGAGGATTGAAAGTTTGATCCTCCATTGTTGGTGCAGTTGGTACAAAGATATCAGCTTCATCCTAGTCAGAATCTGAATAATAAAAGTCAAATAGAGACTTCGCTGGTTTGGGCTCCTAAACTAATACCTCTGGTTGTTGATACTGCTCAACCTCCTCATCTGTTGAAGTGTCATTGTGAAATGATTGGTACTCGAAGGCTTCATTAGGTTCATCTGAAACTAGTTCTTGAGGTATGTAGTTCTGATTTTTTGTTAATTCTCTCGTTTGTTCTGTCATCCTCTGAATAGATGCTGATTGTCTCTGAAAAATTTCGAGTTGATTCTGATATGTTTCAGGCATTGTATCCAACTTTTCGTCTTGTTTCTTGAATAAATCTTTGAGCATGTCAATTATTTGATCTTCGTCTGATGGTTTTGATTGTTGATGAAGATCGTATGTGGATGGTGGATAAGATGGAAAATGTGGTTTTATGAAATGTCATGGTTCTTCATACCATGAAGGATTTTGATAGCTCTGCCACCCTGGATTGTAGTTGTACTCGCAATGATCTCTCGGGTGGTTACCATTACATATGTCACATCTCCCAATTGTGTTCTGTTGAGGAATTGTAGTATTGTTTTGTTATGGCATCCAGTGATAGTCGTTGGTGTTGGTTTATAATTAGGTCCCAAGATCATCAAATCAAGCAAGAAACAAGTGAATACAACAAAGGAGAATGGCGGAAACATACTCACAATGAACAGATTAGATGCGACGAAGAACACAAGCCTTTTCAGCCCTCCTTGAAGCTCGGTAGTGGCTTCTCCTTGCAGTGGACTGCTCGGTTGTGGCTCCTTTAGCTCCTCCAAGATTCGGCCATTGATGACCTCCATTGAAGCTCCAAGCTTCAAGCTTCAAAAATGATTCCATGCTCACGAAAACGCTGCCCTATCACCTTAGGATAACCCATTTGTGTGCTAGCACCTTGTCTTCTTCCTTGCTTCTCACGGCCAAGCCAAGATCTTGAAGAAGAAGAAGATGAAACGGCTCAAAGCCGAGAGAAAAGTGGAGGGAAGAAAGGTTTCCTAGAAACAGATTAGGAGAGAGAGAGAAAGAAAATGTAAAAGGTGTTTTTAATATATTTGTTTTTCCAAAAAAACAAATACCAAAACCCTTTACAAATTTCAAAAAATCAAAAAGCAAAAGTCAATATGAATATAGAGATATCGGTGTTTTTCCTATTTAAGTTTTTTTTTTTATTTTTTTATTTATTTTTTTTTGCATTATCATGTAGATTCAACTCATTCCGTGGGGTGGCTTTCTTTTTCCCCCATAATTACCTATTTGGTTCATAATTTTTTTCATTCCATAATTACCTATTAGATCCCTGCTATTTAAGGTTGACAGAAATTCAAAAACCTGATTGCAATTTGGGTGTTAGGGAAGGTTAATTATTTCTACCAATCGTTCAGACATACCTGACACGATCAGTTCCTCTCCGTTTGATGGTCCAATAAGATTTGCCTATGCTAAGGGTTTTGGAATGATTCCCAAAACGTGACTGCTTCCTTCCTGTACGGCCTTTGAAACGATCCCCATTAGTCCAAGATTGCCTCCGCCATTTACTAAGTGCATATTCCTTGCAGCTAAGACTCGACCCAATTAATGTGCTGCTTCTACGTATTGTGGCTTAATACCAACACTAGTACCGTAAAACACATAGATGTTTTCAACTCGTCTTCTTGAAGTGGCTTCCATTTTTTATGTATTTCTTTCTCAACTCTGGATGCCTTCAAAAGTGCAATGACGGGCTAAATTTATAGTACCTGAGAAAGGGTGAGTAATAATAGCACTAGTATCTTCCGTAGGACATTTGTTAGCTAAATAACAAAAGAAATCGTGAAAGGTGAAACAAGTCTGGATCCTGTCTATGAAAATAAAGATAATTACAACAGAAAAGCAAATCCAAGCAATAATTAAGGTAACAGAATTGTGTACGCAATACGCCACTCGTTTGGTATATAAATCCATTAGGATGCGTCTCAAGATTTCATTCGTTACATAGCCATCACTAATGAATTTGCTCTCATCTTTGTGATTGCCGAACACCATTCCTTTTGTCTTAAAATGCTCCGTTTGTGCTTTTCCCTACAAAAATAATGCACAAAATTAAAAATTCTACAACCTGTTTACACAAAATATGAAAAACAAAAATTACAACAAATTGCATTGGTTGCCTCTCTGCTAGCGCTAAATTTTTCATCTTCAGCCAGACATGACTGAAATTCATCTGTCAATGAGGTTTCAGCGTCATTTTGGATGTCCTATTAAAGACAATCCCGTGAGCGTTACTTTTGAAGGGTCTCTCCAACGATAAAGGGGCAAAAAGACTTTTGTCTTATTCAGTGCTTGTGCTATCTTTTTAACCTTTGTTGCTCCAGTGGTTCCTGAAAAGAAAGAAAGAAAATCAGAAGGTCTTGTATGGTGCTTGACATGGAATGGGAGTTCCATTCTGTCAATCTTCTGGGTGATATCTTTGATTTGTACTCCCCGATACAGCGATGTTTCACCTGAAGGAACTGGAGTGCTGGCGAAGCTAGGTAAGTAATCCATATGAGGATGTAGTTGGTAGGAATTTATCTATACTGGATATATTAAGATATTTGGTGAATTCAAGTTAAAGCATAAACAAGTTTAACATTAGTAAGCCTCATTGTAAATGTGCCAAAACTGCCACAACGAGAAAAGACCAGGACCGAAAATCCAGGAGTCACTGGTGAGTGATCGACAATGAGTTGTCTACCTAATAAATATACGTAGGCAAGAACGTGCCAAAGCTGTGAGCTGAAATATATTCATGGGGTCCACCTTTCACTATTATGTTATGATTTGATTATCGCATGTTTTGTATTATGTTTGGGGATTACATTTTTCATGATTTAGTGGGAGGGGCATTTTTAGAGTAAAAATCCATGATCTATTTAATGCTTTATGATATGATATGAAACTTATAATCTTCTAATTATTTATTCACTATCTATTTGATAGATTTGGGATGGCGGCACCTAGGCCAACCCCTTGGCTCGTATGATTGATACAAATAAGCTTAATGGCACTGAGAATTTCATCGACTGTGATATGGATTTGAGGATCGTCCTCGGATTCGAGAAGCTAGGATATATTTTGGAAGGTCCATTATCGCTTGCTATATCTCCAGATGCATTGCCTGAAGAAGTTGAAACTTTCCACAGATGGAAATATGATGATTTAAGAGTTAAATCATACATACTTAGTTATCTTTCTTCTGAGCTCAAGAAGCAATACTTTGAGATGCATGATGCTTATAGCATGATGACACTACTCCGTGAATTGTTCATGAACTAAGAATATATCGTGGTTCATAGAGTTGCAATGGAAATGTTCAATTCTAAACATGATGAGGGATAGTATGTGAGTCCACATGAGCTTCATTTGATCAATTTGATCGAGCAATTAAGGCGCAATGACTTCCCTCTAAATGAAATTCTAGGACGGAGTGTCATAATTGGTTCGCTCCCGGCATTGTATCGCCAGTTTTTCATGTACTTCAACATGAATGGGATTCATTGCTCTTACCGTGAGTTGCATATGATGCTTCTCACAGCGGAGGGAGCTTTAAAGAAGGGAGTTATGACTCGCCTTCCGAAACCCACTTCACTTTCTGCTTCTTCCCAATATGAGACGATGAGGAATAAGACAAAGGGAAAGAAGAATAAAGGTTTCAATGTTCCTCCGCAGGCTAAGGTTACGAAGCCCAAGAGAGCTTCTGAAGACAAATGCCATCACTGCCAAAAAGTCAGACACTAGAAAAGAAACTGTCCGGACTACCTTGCATAGATAAAGAAGGAAAGAGCATCAACATCCGGTACTTGTATTTTTCCTATTATTGATATCTCATTGGCTTGTGAAGCTATGACATCTAATTGGATTTTAGATTCTGCTTGTCTTATTCACATTTGCAATACGTTGCAGGTGGTCATAGAAAGTAGACGGCTAAAATCTGCGGAGATGTAGTTTTGATTCGGGAGTGGCGACTCTCTGGATATGGTTGCAGTGGGCTTATGCGAGATTCCTTTACCTAGTGGGAGACTTTTTTTGCGTGACTGCTTTTATGCCAGGATGTGTGGCGAATATTATGTCACTTTTTATATTAGATACCGAAAGATATAATGTAAATATTAAGAATCGTTCTTTCTATTTATATAATAGAAATAATATTCAGATCATTTGTTGTCTAAATGAGCATGGTCATTACATATTGCGTACCTGACAAGATATCTGTAATATTGGAATTAATAAACGTAAACAATCAGATATAAATAATACTGAACTATGGCACATAAGGTTGGATCATATAGGCGTGAACGCCTAACCCAGTTAGTTAGGAATGGTTTAATACATGATTTCACCATTGAACCTTATCCAACTTGCAAATCTTGCATTCATGGTAAAATGACCAAAGCCCCATTTCCGGGTGTTGGACATCGAGCCACTGACTTATTAGAACTCGTACATTCTTATGTATGTGGCCTTATGAGTCAGACTGCACACAGTTGTTTTTCATACTTCATCACATTTACCGATGATTTATCACGGTACGATTATGTTTATCTTATGACTGAAGTAATACTCCCATCTTGACAACACTCCCAATAAAGTACGATTCTCAGTAAACATAACAGAGGCGTACACAGAACCTGTTAAAGCTCTGGATGACCAAAAGCAAAGCAAACTGATTGTCACAACTATTAACAATGCAAGTCTCAGGTTAAAGATCACATACATCTACCCTAATTCGGATTCCCATAGACACATAGTCATAATACCAATGGGATTCCGAGGGGTCTATCCAGAGCGAAGCTGTTCCCGGTCCAACGGCTAAAAGAACCTCTTATCACACTTGCATAAGTATCCAATACTTAAATTTATGAGAACTATGTCGTTAAGCTTCCATAACGCGCACAAGTGTAATACTAGATTATTCCGCATTATCGATGTCCAGCCTCGATAATACTACGACTAGGGATATTTAATGATTAAACCGTTCATGGATTAATACTGTCTCATATCTTATTAATCCAATTTAACCATATGGACTTTATCATTTATATATCCAAGTAATCCAATTAAAAAATGATAAAAATAGCAATTTCATTTGTCATATAGTTAATTTGTACAAAAAAACCATGTCTTTTACAAATAGTGATGCTATGGGTCATAGTTGTCCAACAATCTCCCATTTTGCTAATAACCAATCACTCAAGTATCTAACATCTGAACTATGTACAAGCCGCTCAAATTTTACTGATATATAGCTTTCGTTAGCGGATCTGCAAGGTTATCATATGATGCGATCTTTTTTATCTTGACATCGCCACGATGTATAATCTCATGAATAAGATGAAGCCGTCGAAGTATATACTTGGGTCATTGATGAGATCGTGGTTCCTTACCCTGTGCTGTAGCCCAACTCAGCTGCTAACAGAACTACTCCTAATCCAATTAGGAATTTATAGATCCAAAATGCTTCTTTTGCTGCCACAGCGGCATCAATATATTCTGCTTCTATTGTTGAATCGGCAACAGTCTCTTGCTTGGAAGATTTCCAGCTCACTGCTCCATTGTTCAAACAAAATATGTACCCCGATTGCGACTTACAGTCGTCTTTATCGGTTTGGAAACTTACATTGGTGTACCCAGTCACCTCATGTTCTCCATATCTATAGACTAAGAAAGCATCCTTAGTTCTTCTAAGTTACTTAAGGATGTTCTTAACAGCGATCCAATGACCATCACCTGGATCGGCCTAATAGTGACTGCACATGTTTAAAGCATACGAGACATCAGGTCGCGTACATATTATGGAATACATGATTGATATGACTATAAAAGCGAACGGGATCCGATTCATTGAATCTCTCTCATCTTGAGTTTTAGGACACATGTCCTTAGATAGAGAGACGTCATGTGACACCGGAAGCAGCCCCTTCTTAGAATGATCCATGTTGAATATCTTCAACACTTTGTCAATGTATGAGTCTGGGACAGTCCAAGCAACTTTCTGGATCTATCCCGGTAGATCCTTATTCCCAGAATAAAGGTCGCTTCTCCCAGGTCTTTCATGGAGAATTTTAATGAAAGCCTAGCTTTCACAGATTGTAGCATGGGAATGTCATTGCCGAGAAGGAATACATCATCAACATATAGGACAACGAATGTTAGTGCTCTCCCACTAACCTTCTTATATACACAAGAGTCATATTTGTTTTGAAAGAAACCATATTCTTTTATGATCTCATCAAAACGTTGGTTTAAAAAATGTGATGCTTGCTTCAATCCATAAATGGATCGATTTAACTTACAAACCTTGTTTGCATGTTTTGGCATGACAAAACTGTCAGGCCGTTGCATATAAATATCCTCCAAAGGTTTCCGTTAAGGAAAGCGATTTTGACGTCCATCTGCCATATTTCATAATCAAAATATGCAGCAATAGCAAGCATTATCCGAATGGATTTCATAATGGCAACAGGTGAAAAAGTCTCGTCGTAATCGACACCATGTCGTTGACGATACTATTTCGCTACAAGCCTAGTTTTGCACGTCTGTATGTTGCCTTCCATGTTCGTCTTCCTTTTGAAGACCCATTTACAACCAATAGGCTTAACGCCTTCTGGTGCATCAACCAGTGTTCAAACTTGGTTGGTATACATAGAATCCATTTCGGACTTCATGGCCTCTTGGCATAAATTGGAGTCTATACCTTGTATCACTTCCTCATACGTAGCTAGTTCGCCATCCTCAATAAGATTAATATCTACATAACGTGATATCAGAAACCCATACCTTTCAAGTTGTTTTCTGACTCTCTCCGACCTACGCGGTTCTTGTGTATTAGAAGATTGTGGAACAGTCTCATCCCTGATGAACTGTTCGTGTTCCGAGAGGGGGTCGGTGCCAGGAAAAGTATCACTCCAATTTTCATCGAGTTCTACTTTCCTCCCACTTATCACTGCATCTATGAATTCCTTTTCGAGGAAAACTGCATGAAGAGCAACAAATATTTTGTTCTCTTGTGGGTTGTAGAAGTAATATCCTTTGGTTTCCATAGGATACCCTACAAATAGGCACTTATCCGATTTAGGTTCTAGTTTGGTACTATCCAAATATTTAACGTATGCCCAGCATCCCCAAATCTTCAAGAATGTGAAACTCGATTTCTTTCCTGTCCATATTTCATATGGAGTCTGTCCAACAGAATTTGACGGAACCTGATTCAAAATAAGTATTGCACTATTTAATGCGTATCCCTACAACAAAATTGGTAGCTTTGTGCGACTCATCATTGACCTTACCATGTCCAACAAAGTTTGGTTTCTCCGTTCGGACACACCGTTCAATTGAGGTGTTCCAGGAGGAGTCTATTGTGAAAGAATACCATATTCTTTTAAGTAATCTTGAAACTCATTGCATAAGTATTCTCCACCACGGTCCGACCACAATGTTTTAATACTTTTACCTGTCTGTTTTTCTACTTCGTGTCGAAACTCTTTGAATTTCTCAAAAGTTTCCGACTTGTGTCTCATAAGATACACATAACCATAACGCGATGCATCATCCGTAAAGGTT
Source organism: Zanthoxylum bungeanum (assembly GCA_019454045.1). Taxonomy (NCBI): domain Eukaryota; kingdom Viridiplantae; phylum Streptophyta; class Magnoliopsida; order Sapindales; family Rutaceae; genus Zanthoxylum; species Zanthoxylum bungeanum. The sequence continues at coordinate 86,345 of SKCR01044600.1, read as the reverse complement.
ACGAAGTATTCATATCCACCTCTAGCCGGGATAGACATGGGCCCATATATATCACTATGAATGAGGGCTAACAGCTCGGTGGCACGTACACATTTACCGCTAAAGGGCGTTTTAGGCATTTTGCCTAATAAACAAGATTCGCAAACGTCATTTGAATTTGGATCAAATCCGTCCAAGTATCCACTCTTCGAAAGTGTGGATATACGAGTCTTGTTAATGTGTCTCAGACGAAAATACCACATATAAGTTTCATATGTTTTACTCAATTTAAGCCTTTTGTGTTGTCATGTTATATGTTTGAGATTTATTTATATTCAAAATATAAAGACCATTATAAAAATCTGTTGTACATATCAAAATATCATTTTATATACAAAACACCCAGTTTTCCGGAATACAAAGGTATACCCACATCGGGTTAAACAAGATACATAGATGATGTTTCTAGTCAAACTAGGTACAAAATAACAGTCACCTAATGTAATTACATGCCCCGAGGGAAAATTCAAAACATAGATCCCTACTGCCAAAACAGCGACTCTCGTCCCATTTCTGACTCGTAGGTCGATCTCGCCTGAAGCCAGTCTCTTGCTAATCTGCAGATCATGCACATCAGTACATATATGAGTACCACATCCAGAATCAAAAATCCAATTTTTAAAAACATTAGTGGACATGTTTACTTCAATTACAAACATACCTGAAGCTGGAGCCTTGCCCGCCTTCACTTCCTTCATGTGTGCCTTGTACTCACGTCAGTCACGCTTCTAGTGACCCCATTTTCCACAGTGTAGGCAGACATCTTAGGATATGTCTTTTGCCTTCCTAGAAGATTGTGACGATTTAGCCTTGCCCCTTTTCTTTTTCTTTTTCTTCACACCTCAGAAGCCTTCGGCCAAGTCTTGGCCTTCTGGGATGTCGAAGTAAGATGCGCCTCACGCTTGTTGCCCTTCAGGAGCTCTGGCTCTGCTTCTTTCAGCATCGTCATTAAGTCTGTAAGAGTCTTTTCTTGGTTCATCATATTATAGTTCATGATGAACCCGCCCCAGCAGTCGGGCAGAGTCTGTGAGATCAAATCTATAGAAGTCTAGGCCTCAAATGTTATGCCCAGCTGACCTAGCCGTTGGATGTCAGCAATCATCTGCGACACATAGTGATCGACATATGTACCCTCTGACATACACGAGCGAAAGAGCTTTTTTTTTCAATTCGTACTTCTGAGATCTATGGTTAGATTTGTGAAGATACTTCAATTTCAACATCATACTATAATGATCCAATCCTTTGTTCTGACGAAAAAATTGAGGAGTCATTGCGGCAAGTTTGATGGATTGATCACTAAAGTTATCATCACGATGAGTCTTCCAAAGCTCATGCTCTACTATTTGCTTAACTCCGGGCTCAGGGCCGAGAGGTTTCTCTATGACATAAAGTAACTTCTTGGCTCCCAGGACTATCCTGAGATTCATCTCCCAATCTGGAAAATTGGAGTCGTTAAAGACATTATCGCCCATGATGATGTCCCTAACGCTAATCTTTCCAGCCATCTCGATTGCAATAGTCCAACTATCCAATCAACGATATCAGGTACACTCAAAATGTAATGGTTACTATAGTCTAACTATATAACCAACTACAAGTACAATAGTGTCTTGTACAGTCTAACTCTTTAAATAAAACAATGAAACAATATTAGTCCAACTAATATATTTATAACGACGATAAATAAAATAAAAGAGAGCGTATTAGCAAGTATTAAATGAAATTGCAAATTTAATACTGGCCTCCCACTATTTTTCGACGAGCCTTTAACCCTCTGTTGTATGAAACTTAGTACTCGGGAAAATAAATTTAGTAAATTTAGTACTCGGGAAACCCAGTTTCCTAGTGGGCTAGCATCCCGTTAAATAACACACAACCTTGACTTTGGTCAATAAGTTGTATGAAACTTAACTAGGTACATCTCTAAGATCAATTGGATCTCATCTGATTCCTAGATCCGGTAGGTGGACCTCCAAGTCCAAAACATATATCCAATATATTTCCTAACCTTTTCATCTGAATCAACTAAGCCTTGACTTTGGCTAAACAGCTTAATGATTCCAGTTAAGCGCGACCCATTGATAGTGGGAAAGCTTCGTAATCCACGTCGATGTACAGAAGTGACCTTGACTTTGGCCAACAAGTCACAACTGCCCAAGACATGCGATGTATAACAAAGCTTTTGTGGTTCAAAAACATCCACGATGGACAATGATCTTGACTTTGGCCAACAAATCAAAGCCAATCTTGGATCTTAAGAGAGAACCACTCAATGGAAGGAAAACGCTTAATATTAAAGTGAGGGTTTTTCACATAAATTGGCAACCAATTTATTATCTTTGATTAGGTCTCATCATACACCCTTTAACATGCATTCTAAAAGCATAATAAGGCGCGATAAATTAATAATGATATGCAGATGGATATATAATACAATTTGTTCTTAGAACAAATCTTTTTTTTCCTCTCTCTCCCTAACACTTTACATTCTTCTACCCAATTACATAATACATAAAAAACCTTATTACATTGAGGGGAATTGGTGAGAAGAGAAATACAAAGAGAATATGAGGTGAAAGGCTGGACACGCAAGTCTAATTTAAATAAATTTCAAATTTACAACAATTTTCAAAATTACCCGCACCCAACTAATATCCATCCGATATACATTATTCATACAAATACATCCAAGTATTCACACAAAGCATGCTGTCAATAAATCTAATCCAATTAATTAATCTTTGATTAATGACCATCCAATGTGCATACAACGATTTGATTTGCGCGAGTCGAACTCGTTTAAGAATAAATACTCAAAGTAAGTATTCTTGAATTATATCGAACTACAATTTTAAATCCAATTTAAATTGTATCCAATACTAATTCGTGTTTAATTCCAAATTAAACAATTACACTTTTAATAATGCCTTTTAGACTTGGATTCCAAATCCAATCCAATTGGGTCTCAAAGGCCCAATTAGCATCCAATGTCAATTCAATTAAAGTCCAATGGGCTTTCAATTAATTCTTTAGGCACTTTGACAATTGTGGATCAAACCCAAAATGCCAAGGCCCATTTAGGAAATACCCTATGCCAAAAATAAATTTTGGCCGTTTAGGCCTAATTAAAAAATTAAAGGCCCAAAGTCATATTTTGGACTTTATGGAAATGGTTTTAGGCCTAATTGGATCCAACCCAATTGTCGAAAACCAAACTTGGCCCAACCAAGCCCATTAGCCCAAATATAACAAATTAGCCCAATATAATTTTAAAGACTAATTTATATTAACATAATATTCCAAATATCACATTAATTTAATTAAAGTGTAATTAACAGAATTAATCAATTAATCTAAAGTTTCAAAAACACTAATTAATCCAATTAATCATGCTTAATTTCAAATTCATGTCCAACATAAAATTGAATCAAAATCAATTCATCCCAACATGCTTCATTCACGGCAATAAGCAAAAAATCAACATTCAATTTTGATTTCAATCAAATTAAATTAACAATCAACATTTAATTTCATGCACTTAACATATCCAATTGTTAAATTCAAAAAATTACCATGAGAATTGCTATGGCTCCATTCGGCCAAGGTTAGGATTTTAGGGAAATTTTTTATCCAACCAATTTCACAAATGCAATGATGCAAAAATCCAATTTATCATCATCCAACCATAACCAAACAACCAATTTCGAATTTACATGCTCCAAGTACAAAATCCCCAAATTAAAGTTAAGAACCCTAAAATTCAAATCAAGTTTAGATTGGCTATGATAGCAGTGTTAGTGTCCTACACATGCCCAAGGTCTCTAAACAATGATTTGTGTGTGAATTTATCAAGATAAGTTACGGAATACTTACATTGATCGGCTTTGAAAAATCAAAACTTTCTTTGGATGTAGAAGCTCCAAGAACTTTTGTTGAGTTCTAAACTCTTGGGTGAGTTTCCCTATCACCTTTATTCAACTCTTAATGTGCTAGCAATGATGAATTTTTGAAACAAAAATTCAAGAAGAGAGGGAGATGGATTCGGCCAAAGGAGAGGAAATAGAGATGATGAATAGTTGTGTTGTATTAACTTTCCAAAAGTTGACTTAATTTGGTAGTTATGTTGTGTAACAAATCCAATTAATAAGCTCAACCACTTCCATCACAAATAGTGACAAGTTGATGTAAGTGATGTGGGTCCCACCCAATTTTGAATTTCAAATTCAAGTTGGCTTACATAACACACTTTGGGCCCAGATTCGTTTAATCCGATTAAACAAATTTTCCATCGCGACTTAATTAAATCCAATTTAATTAAATAATAATGTCTAGCAAAATTATTACGAAAGTCGCTTACGAATGAATTCCAAATTAATTCGTTTGCCCGAATAAAAATGTAATTTTAATTCCGTATTGAAATCTGATTTCAATTAATATAACCAATTATTATTAAACTTTGCAAATGGAAGATTTATCAAACCCTCCAAACCAACCCGGATTTATCAAAACACTATTATATCATTATATACGACTAGTATCTATCATTACGAAAAAAAAAACATTAATACACGAATAACCCACTTTTACAGAAAACTTACTTAATGTATCATATCGATCCAACTCATTTTGTATTCACTCGGATTCTACCAAATACATGTTGGGGTTTTAGGGGGAATACCTGGGTAATGCAGCGGAACGTGAAAAATCAAAATTTTCGATTTCAAAATATATTTTCTCAGGTAATTAAAATTAACTTATTTATTTTAATCACTAAATACTTAAAATATGAAATTTTTACCCAAGAACTCAAATTTCTTCTTAATTACCAATTCAAATTTTGTATTTTGTTTAATTTTTCTCAAATTATCAATTACATATTTAATTGATTCCAAATCAATCCCAAAATGATTTATAAATGTCTAATACATCAAAATACAAATTGCAACACAAAACCAAATTTTTTTAATTGCTTAGAGCACCCAGCAAGTTTTAGGTTTGATCAATTTGGTATAATTTGTTCAAAACAAGTCAAGATCAAATCCAATCAATCCCAAATTTAATATACATTATAATACATCACATATATGAAAAGCCCGAAAATTGGAAAGGGTTAAGAACCCTAATTTTATAATTTCTTCAAATTGATAAATTACACCAAATTAACCAAATTCAGTACTTTAAATCAATCTTCACAACACCAATCAAGTCTCACCAAAATGAAACAACACTCTTCGTAATTAATGAGTGGCCTAACAACTCTAGAATGGCAACATGATTATCAAATAATCAAAAGAGAGCTTAAGAACTAATTTCGTACTTTCTTTTATCATTAAATATGCAAGCACCTTTCAAACAAGTTACAACAATTTATTTACAAATTAAAAGAGTAGAAACAATATCCTAGCAACAAAAATTGAAGATAAGAATATTAGAAATAATTTCTTAGTTGAAAAAGTTTAAGAAAGACTTTCAAAAATCAAGTTTTCACAGCATTTCTTTCTTTGTTCTTCAACTTTCTCTCAAACATTTTTTGTAATTGATTTGGTAACTTGTTGTTTTGAAAAATAAAAATGAAACAAAGCTTATATATTTTCCCCAAAATGCCGAAAAAGAGAAGAAAATAAATATCTAGCATTTTCATTTTTATTTCAATTTAATTAAATGATAAGTAATTAGTTAACTTGTTCCATTTTCTCACTATAACATTTAATGAAATGCAACAAGTGTAACCAATAAACCTAAGCAATTTAAAAGGTAAATGATGACTAAAGATATTTTTTACTTAATTAATTTAATCATATAATATTTATATAATTAAATAATTAAATACAAATATCTTAAATATATGTATTATATTTGCATTAAATAATCAAAATAAATATATCAATCATGTATGTCAAAAATCATAATTTGACAATTTATTATGTGTATTTAATAAATTCAAATATTAAATACAAATATACATTAATTAGAAATCGACCATTAGGTACTTTTGCATGTATTTTTCATTTAACCGTTAAACGACTTATAAATAATCAGTATTATTCATAAAAGTTACCCTCGTGCTCTACGAGTATATTTCATTAATGAGACTCTATAGGTTCAGACATATCCATCACGAAATCAAATTTCGTGTCCATAATATATTAACCCGTAAATTATGACGAACACGGATAAACTTTTGAACCATACAGGTCGAGGTCATTGCATACGTATTATCCCTCCATCACATGTATCCAGATTATTCCAGAGATATTGATATAAACGTCTGTAGGAACTGCATTTTTGCATATAAGTCCCGATGATGAGCCTCGTGCGGAGGCACTACCTCTTAAGTCGCTGAAGTCGCGGGAAACAGACGTCGGAATGGAAGAGTCAAGAATTGATATTTTGTTGGATTTAATTCGCTCGTTTAGCTTCGGGTTTGCTCGTTGGACCTCCGTTTCAAAATCATCCTTGGACCAAAACCCCCGCAAGCCACACTTCCTTGGCCCAAAACCCAACCAAATAACACAATAAAACCCTAAATACTCGGATTCAAGTTAACTAGTGGCATGAATTAGTTTGTAATGGTGTTTTGAGATTATTGGAACTGAAATAATTGAAATTGGACTTAATTTGATTGTCCCGGAAAGATTTAGAAGTTGTCATAGTAATGTGAAGAATTATGTAAAGTTTCGATTTTCACGACGGTTCACGATTTGATTTGAGAAATTTGACTATTGATTCAAAAATATATAAGTAAATACAATTTAAGATAAGGGTCCACTCATATATTTGAAATCAGGCTGACATTACTTTACTTCGGCGTATGAGATTGCGGTTCCTGCAATGATCTATAATTGGTTGACTCGATTAGAAAGTGGGCCGAGGAATATATTTCGGAATTAGGCTAAGTTTATCCATTCAAGTATTTGCTATCACTACAAGGCGTATCATACTTATATCATGATGTATTGTATGTATGCGAGCTGATACTATACATGGCAACGGGCCGGGCCGGGGCCGGACTTTGATAAGCCCGGCCGAGCCCGACAATAAAAAAAAGCTCGAGCCCGGGAAAAGCCAGGCTTGGCCCGTCTCGGGCCGGGCTCGGGCCCAGGCTTTTTTGTTGCCCTGAATTTTAAAAAACAATTAAAAATATTAAAAATATACAAATATAAAATACAGTCACACTATATGTAAAGACAATTTAAAAAAAAATCACAAGTTTCATTGATAAATTAACAATTTAAATGCTACAAACAAATAAAAATACTACAAACATATTAAAATATATATATATTTAAAATATTTTTTTTTTTTTTTGGCCTGGTAGGGCGGGGCCCGGGCCATAATTGGAAAGCCCGGCTCCGGCCTGAGCCGAGCTTTCATTATAAGGCCCAACCCGGGCTTTTCTGCCACCCTTAGGGTGGCCGCTAACATGTTAGGCTGAAAATGTAATGAACTAAAACAGATTCTAGGGAAATTCTAGTCACGCGTCGCGAGGCTGTCCATTGGGCGTCGCGACGCTCACACATGCAACTGAACCAGTGAGCATCCTCTACTTTCACGATGAGACAAAAAGGTTGGGCGTCACGATGCTCATATTCCAGAACCATATTATAGAGTAATTTTCTAGTACGCGTCATGACGCAGGTGCGCATGTCGCGACGCCAGCCTTTTTCAAGACCCAACTTCAACTTCATATTCACTCTCAATTTCTACAACACTACTCAAGTTACAACCACAACAAATACACAAATATCATCAATAACACCCTCTAATACACAAATATTCATCCTCAATTTAATTTCATTCATAGGATTTCACAAATTGGGAATTTCTCACAAAACACCACTTTCTTAACTCAATAATCACTTGTCCATCATCAAATTCAAGCCAACAACACCCATTAATCATCAAATCATCAATTCATAAACATTTCAAATTTGGTTAAGTGTTTCTCACATTGAATCAAATTCTTTCTTCACAATTAGAGCCTTCAAGCTCCATTTTCTTCTTCATAGGCTTGATTAGGTTTGGATTCTCTCCATTCTCATTCCAATTTCTTATAAAATTGTAAATTTCCCTCTCTCACTCTTTTCTACTTTCTTTCACGTTATTCCTCTTCTTCAAAAATCTGAGATGAGTGAATAGTGCTTCAAATTTATATAGGGGCTGATTTGTTTAATGTTTAAATAGTAAAAAATATCAGAAATTTGGAGAATTTTCTAGATTAGTCTTGGGTATTATTCATCCAAATTTTTAGGCTACGTTTTTGACCTGCCTCTGGTTAGAATTTGGAAAATAATTTCAACGGGGAAGTTGTAGGTCTCGATCATAGATTTCTGAAGATATAAAATTTATAAAAATTAGAGATCTTATGTAAACGTTACTGCCGAAATACTAAGGGTTGTTCGTATTGAATCTTAAAATAAATTATGTATCGTAATTACGAGGAATTTATACATACATGCTTGAACATGATTTATATCATGTATTATGCCATCCATAACATATTAGTCGTCAGAATTATCGGGGTATTACCTTTTCTCCCCCCTAAAATAAGATTCGTCCACGAATCCCTTTTTGGATTGAACTCTCAGGTATGTCTTGGCTTGATGACATATGTGTATTTGGTACTCTTGTCTTCCTTAACTTCCTTTCTGCTCTTCTGTTTAAGAACTCAGTGCTACGATTTCTGGGAATCTCTTATTCTGGTATATTCTATTCGATTCTTATCTTAACATCTGATTTATGTATAATACCTCTCTTGTCGTGCTTGCACATACTACTCCAAAGTTCGCGGCTCTAGTGAATAATTCCTTGAATTCTTAAATGAGAGATAATTCCTCGTTCTCATTCCATGAAACTTATACTTATTATATAATAATACCGTCAGGCTATAACTATGTTCATGCATCAAAGAAACACCATTTCTAGACCTCTAGTTTATGCTCAACATTCTCCAACCTTATTCTCTATCTGAGTTATTAGTTCTTAAATTGGCACTATATTTATGGTTTGTCATCCCACACACCTTAGTTTCATTCATGTTTGAAACCTCTTATATCTCTTTCCATGACAACTTAATTTTTAAATATCACTTGGAACTTCTGTTACCTTTCCCGGTTAATGTATCACTGTTGTACTTTCTTCTTGGTTGGTACTTCCTAATCATTAGAAGTACTAGTGTTTTCTATGGTTAGGCTTTTTCTTATCACACTCTCATTATAGTGTAAATGTGTAAAAGAAATAACCTCACTAAGTATTTCCTTACTGCCACATACTTGATCTGATTATAGCTTTCATTCTCATAATTTAGCTATTTAACTCTCTATTTTTCTTTACTAAGGTTCAACTACTTATCGGCTCTGTTTTTTAAGTTATCATATCTCTGCCTATCTGTGGGGCTTAAAACCTCATAGTTCATGGTCAATTTCTTCATATGCTCTAAGTTTATCATCATTGTTTCCCAATACCTCTTAACTCCAAAATATTAACTCTTGATATAATTCTGAGATCTTTCTTAATTGCCTAAAGCCTCTGGAACATTGTACTTATATGAAGTCTTATTATACGTACATTGGTGCTTAGACTGTATCTCTTACTATTAGAATTGATGCTAGCAATTTGGTTCTGGTTAATGTTAATACTCTTCTTGTACCTTAAAATTCATTGCTAATATGAGTATGGTTATCCATCCTTTGGCACCGCCCTGTTATCCTTGCCTGGTTATCCCATTTTCTCATATTCCTACAGTCTTATTTCATCAAGTGTTGTCCTGATATCAATAATATCCATATACTTGGTTTCTTGGCCGTCTCTATGTTTTACCTCAATAAATATTTTTCAGGTTGTAATTCATTTTGTTTAGCTAGGTATATTGTGTGGGAACTTATAGGTTATACTCGCTATCTTCCTTTTGTTTCCTATCTGATAGAATTCCAGTCTTATCTTGATGCTGAGAAAGCTTGCTGTCTTTTACGTATTCTTTCCTGCTCTATTCTATACCCGAAACATCTATGGTCTATGTCTCTGTCTCCTTATCCGAAGACTATCATTTCTTACATGTCCGTAGCCATGTCTACGTTGTTCTTTTGTATCCCGTCATTATTTGACTAATAATTTGTCTCTTCATCATTTCATCTAGACAACTTCTTTCCTAAATCTTTTACTTAGAGCTATTTTCCTCTTATATTCTGCTATTGTATTATACCTAAAGGGTTTATGTTTTAGTCTTCTTTCACTGCGCATTCACTTGTTTATGGGAGTATCTCCAGGTGATCATCGAGGTCATTCTTTGCTGGTTTTCTCTAACGAGGGTTAGGAGGTTGGGAGTTGGTCCTGAAGCCTTTCCGGCTATGGTGATCTCACCAGCTACCTGTGATGTAGTTGTTTATGCTGCTCATATATAAGCATAGGACTCCCATTTTTACATAACTGGTGTTGGCTCCCACACTAAGGTACTTTGGCTAAGTTCTATCTAAATTTCCTTCTTCAATTTTACTTTTGATTCATTTTCTCCCCTATAAGTTTTACATCACCTTTGAAAGGTTAGGGTAATCACCACTAATTTTGTTGGTTCAGGTGCTATTCTCCTACTAGTTCTTCCATCCCTGTACCATGATAACTTCTAGATCTGTCAAATCAAATCGCGAAACGTCGTCAAAATCGCAACTTTAAATAATTCTTGACTTTACTACGATAACTTCTAGATATTTCCGGGACAATCAAGTTAAGTCCAATTTCAATGATTTTAGTTCCAATAATCTCAAAACACCATTATAAACTAATTTATACCACTAGTTAACTTGAATCATCGGTTTATGTGTTTTTGAAAAATCTTTCGAAACAATTTCCACAAATGCTACGGAAGGGTCCCGAACACTCCAAACCAACCTGGATTTATCAAAACACTATCATATCATTATATACGACTCATATCTATTATTACGATCAAAAACTCATTAATAAACAGAAAACCCACTTTTACCGGAAACTTACTTCATCTATCAGATTGATCCAACTCATTTCGTATTCACTCGGATTCTACCAAATACATGTTGGGATTTTATGGGGAATACCCGTGTAACGCAACGGAACGCGGAAAATCAAAATTCTCTGATTTTAAAAAAATTTCTCGGGTAATTAAAATAAAATATGAAATTTTTACCCAAGAATTCAAATTTCTTCTTAATTGCCGATTGACCCTACAAACTTTGTATTTTGTTCATTTTAGTCCTCAAATTGTCAAATACAAATTTAAGTGATTTCAAATCAATCCTAAAATGATTTATACATGTCAAATACATCAAAATATAAATTGCAACACAAAACCTAATTTTTTTAATTGCCGAGAGCACCTAACAAGTTTCAGGTTTGATCAATTTGGTCCAATTTGTTCAAAATAAGTCAAGATCAAATCCAATCAATCTCAAATTTAATATACATAATATATATATATATATATATCATAATACATCACATGTATGAAAAGCCCCAAATTTGGAAAGGGTTAAGAACCATAATTTTACAATTTCTTCAAATTAACAAACTATACCAAATTAATCAAATTCAATACTTTAAATCAATCTTCACAACACCAATCAAGTCTCACCACAATTAAATAACACAAGAATAATTTTAGGTCCTCAATGAGTGGCCTAACAACTCTAAAATGGCAACATGATTATCAAATAATCAAAAGAGAGCTTAAGAACTAATTTCATGCTTTCTTTGTTCATTAAAAATGCAAGCACCTTTCAAACAAGTTCCAATAATTTAATTACAAATTAAAAGAGTAGAGACAACATCCTAGCAACACAAATTGAAATTAAAAATATTAGAAACAATTTCTTAGTTGAAAAAGTTTAAGAAAGACTTACAAAAATCAAGTTTTCAAAGCTTTTATTTCTTTGTTCTTCAACTTTCTCTCAAACCTTTTTTTGTAATCGATTTTGGTAACTTGTTGTTATGAAAAAAAAAATTGAAACAAAGCTTATATATTTTCTCCAAAATGTCGAAGAAGAGAAGAAAATAAATATCAAGCATTTTCATTTTCATTTCAATTTAATTCAATGATAAGTAATTAGTTAACTTGTTCCATTTGCTCACTACAAAATTTAATGAAATGCAACAAGTGTAACCAATAAACCTAGCCATTTAAAAGATAAATGATGACTAAAGATATTATTTACTTAATTAATTTAATCATATAACATTTATATAATTAAATAATTAAATATAAATATCTTAAATATATGTATTATATTTACATTAAATAATCAAAATACATATATAAATCATATATGTCAAAAATCATAATTTGACAATTTATTACTGTGTATTTTAAAAAATCAAATATTAAATACAATACAAATTAATTAAGAAAATGACCATTAGGTCCATTTGCATGTATTTTTTGTTTAACTGTTAAACGACCTATAAATAATCGTTATTATTCATAAAAGGTTTCATAGTGCTCTACGAGTATATTTCATAAGTGAGATTCTATATGTTCAGGCATATCCGTCACGAAATCATATTTCGTGTCCATAATCTTCCATTATTGGACAATTATGACTCATAGCATCAATATTTGTGAAAGTCCTGGTGTTTTTGTACAAATTAACTATGTGAACAAGAAATTGCTATTTTATCATTTTGTAATTAGATTACTTGGATATATAAATGATAAAGTCCATATGGTTAAATCAGATTAATAAGATATGAGACAATATTAATCCACGAACAGTTTAATAATTAAATATCCCTAGCTGTAGTATTATCGAGACTGAACATCGATAATGCGGAATATACAAGTATTACACTTGTGTGCGTTATGTAAGCTTAACGTCATAGTTCTCATATATTGAAGTATTGGATACTTATGCAAGTGTGATAAGAGTTTCTGTTAGCCGTTGGACCGGGAACAGCTTCGCTCTAGATAGACCCTTCGGAATACCATTAGTATTATGACTATGTGTCTATGGGAATCTGAATCAGGGTAGGTGTATGTTATCTTAAACTGAGACTTGCATCGCTAATACTTGCAACAATCATTTTGCTTTGGTTTTGGTCGTCCGGAGCTTTAACAGGTTCTGTGTACGTCTCTGCTGGGTTTACTGAGAATCATAGTGTATTGGGTGTGATGTCAAGATGGGAGTATCACTTCAGTCATATGAAGATGATGATCACGCAGGATACGGTAATAGTACTCTTATATGTTGCAGCTATCGGGATAATATGACTAGGTCATGATTATCCTATTACATAGACTAGTTACGCGGGATCCGATATATGCTTCGTACGGGGCAGACACAATTCCAGCCCTAGGCCTAGCATGTGACATCCGATACTGGATCGTATTATGCAATACAATGTATACTACGCCTGATACAGATTATATATTCTTCGTTGAATATTTCTGGAGAATTGGGTAGGCAAAGTGCTTTGCTAGAAGCCAACCATGTCTTGTAAATCGGTGAGAATGTGGTACGGGGTACGCACGTGTTCGGATAGTCCGACAACAGTATTTACTGCCAACATATCCAGTGATCTCTTGGGTCGCTTCCCAAAGATTCACCAATGACATTTTACTCGAACAAAATTAATCTAAGATTAATTATAAGAGAGAAAATTAATCTTGGATTAATTGCGACGAGAATTAACTGGGATTAAATTTGTCTAGAAGAGAGAACGCGATTAATTTCGAATTAATCGGTAAAATAAATTTAATAGTTAAATTGGATTTTTCTATTTAGTTTATTTATTTGGGCAACATATAAGAGTACTATAAAACTCCATAACAATCACGTCAACGTTTCTATTAGCAATCTCTAAATAACACTTAGAACTAATTTCTATAGTGTACCACGAGCCCATGGTTTTAACAAATTGCTAATTCCATATTGAATAACTTTGCTCTGTACACAGAACTAACAGATTCTTTCTTGATACACACAGGATATCCTGAGCATCAATCTATACCCAACGAACAGCGGAGGTCGGATATAAATAGATCGGTGAAATGACTGCCATATAAGTGTGGAGGATAACTCATATATCCACAGTGGTATCTCAAGTCAAAGAATCAATATGCTCACTCAACCTGAGAAGATTCTTATTGACATTGGTGTACCATCTATTAAGAATCTTCGGTGAGTCATTCAGTTATTATCCGCTATAAATACCTACAAGTCTATATGAGTCTCCAAGACTCATGGTTCATTGAGAAACCATTGGAATCCAAGATTCCAATATACGACATGTACCAGTCTCAACGGGTTTACTTTACTGACCAAGTAGTGTAAACCTTGACCAAGAATTGTCTAAGAATGACAACGTCATGATACAACTCATTTTCAGTTGCAACGCTTTTCCAACAGTATCATAACTAATCATTCTAAAGTCTGTTACATCTTTACCATATATAAAAGAATGTTATATAACAGAAACTATTTAATTTATTAATAATAAAATGTTACTAAGTATTTATAGGGAAATACATAATAAAATTGGCGCTCAGAGCACCAACCCTAATAAAATCTCCCACTTGCTCTAGTGTCAATATCGAATGTATCTAATACCCATTGACTCCACGTATTTATCAAATAATTTCAGAGGAATGGCCTTGGTAAGCGGGTCTGCTACATTATCTTCACTTGGTACCTTGCAAATGACAATGTCTCATCGCTACACAATCTCTCGAATAATATGGTACTTTCATTCCACATGCATCAACTTCTGATGTGCCCTTGGTTCCTTTACTTGCGCAACGGCTCTTGTATTATCATAGTATAACGGAATCATATTCTTGATACTTGGGACCACTCCCAATTCTGTGATAACATTCCTAACCCATACAGCTTCCTTTGTAGCTTCAGAAGCTGCAATATATTCCGCCTCTGTGGTGGAATCAGCTTTTGACCCCTGTTTGGAACTCTTCCAACAAACTGCACCTCCGTTAAGGGTAAACACGAATCCTGATGTAGACTTTCTATCATTAGGATCCGATTGGAAATCAGAATCAATATACCCATTAACTTGCAGTTCGTTCCCTCCATATATAATAAACTTATCCTTAGTACCTTTAAAATACTTGAGGATATATTTAATGGCCATCCAATGGTAATTTCCTGGATTGGACTGATACCTGCTGGTCACACTAACTGTGAAGCTGATATCAGGCCTAGTAAATAACATGGCATACATGATGTTGCCCAAACACGAAGTATAAGTCTAATTAGACATTCTAATCTCCTCATTATCTATTTGTTGACTCATCTTCTTTGAAAGATGTAAGCCATGTCTGAACAGTATGTTTGTTGTCTTATAGTTACCAAAATTATATCGTTCTAAGATCTTATCATGTACGTTGATTGGGATAACCCAATAAGCTTCCTTTCTCTAACTCTATAGAGTTTTATGCCTAAAACATAATAAGCTTCACTCAGGTCATTCATGGAGAAATTATTACAGAGGTAAGCTTTGACACCTTACATCATCCTGATATCATTACCAATGATAAGAATGTCGTCAACATAGAGAATTAAAAATACCATCATACTCCCACTAGCCTTCTTATGCACACAGGATTCTTCTGAATTCTTGAGAAAACCAGACAATTTGATTATCTTGTCGAATCGAAGATTCCAACTTTGTGAAGCCTGTTTAAGTCCATAAACGGACTTCTTAAGCTTGCTGGATGCAAAACCCTCCGGCTGTTCCATATAGATTCTTCATTATAAAATCCATTTAGAAAAGCTGTTTTGACATCAAATTGCCAAATCTCATAATCAAGGTAAACAACAATAGACCACAAAACCCTTATAGACTTTAGCATCGCAACTGGCGAAAAGGTTTCATCATAGTAAACACCAGGTAGATATGAGTAACCTTTAGCTATCAGTCGGGCCTTAAAGGTTTCAACCTTTCCTTCCAGCCCGTGCTACCTTTTGTAAATCCATTTATAGCCTATATGAACAATTCCTTTAAGAAGTGGAACTAAGTTCCAAATTTAATTCTCATGTATTGAGTTTGTCTCGGATTTCATGGCATCTTGCCACTTCACGGAGTCGATGTCCAATATTGATTCTCTATAGGTAAAAGGGTCAGTCTATTCCACTAAGAGAACATCAAGACTTTTTTCTTGTATCAAATACAAGTGTTCAGGAGGTCTAGATATCCTTCGTGACCTACGGAGTGTGTGTGTTAAAGGTTCTTCATCTTCTTAAACTTCATGTTCCTCCGTTGGTTCATTGGTATCAGGTTGTACTTCATCAAGTTTAACATGTCTATAATCACCACCTTCAGACAAAAATTCTGTCTCTAGAAATTTTACGAAGCGAGCTACGAAAAAATTTT
The DNA here is from genome assembly GCA_019454045.1 of Zanthoxylum bungeanum. Classification (NCBI taxonomy): domain Eukaryota; kingdom Viridiplantae; phylum Streptophyta; class Magnoliopsida; order Sapindales; family Rutaceae; genus Zanthoxylum; species Zanthoxylum bungeanum. The sequence goes on along the minus strand of SKCR01044600.1, from coordinate 69,953 downwards.
GATACTCGGTATCATAGAACAAATATCCTTTCATATGTGAAAGATATCCAACAAACCTAAACTTCTACCTTCGAGGCAAAAGCTTATTCTCCCAAGCCATCCTAACGTATGTAGGACAGCCCCAAATCTTAACATAAGTAAGATTTGGTTTCCTACTTGTCTATATCTGATACGGAGTCGTAGGAACAACTTTGGAAGGAATCTTATTCTGGAGATGAGCGGCAGTTAAAAGAGAATAACCCCAAAAGTAATAGGGCAAATCTGTATAACTCAACATCGATCGGACTATATCCAACAATGTGCGAGTTCTCCTCTCTGACACTCCATTGTGTTGCGGAGTACCCGGAGGAGTATATTTTACGAGAATCTCATTCTCCTTAAAAAAATCAGTGAACTATCCACTCAAATATTCACCGCCTCGATCAGATCGAAGACATTTGATATATTGACTAGTTTATTTTTCTACTTCATTTCAAAATTCTTTGAACTTTTCAGAACTTGAGTTTTATGATTTTAAAACATAATCGTATGATTTATAGTAAAACTCAAGTTCTAAAAATCATTTCTTTCAGAAAAAGTAAGGCCCTTAAAAGACTTACTTTTAAGCACTTAGGACGTTAGCCAAGATTACTTTCAATTGTGTTTAAATGAGAACATTTGGAGAAATATTTTTCTGAAAGAAATGATTTTTAGAACTTGAGTTTTATGATTTTCAAGGCATGAGGGAAAAATCCACCTCAATTGTAACTTGTCACAGATATGGAATTGACGGACACAAATATCGTGTGCATATGCAGTTCAGGACTTGGGATGACATATGCCCTAGATCCCATATTTTGAGTATGAATGGTAGCATAGATCCGCACCACTAGCTCTAGATTTATGGCTTGGGGGACGACGAGACGTACACCCCAAGACCACCAGATATTTGCATACGGGGGATGCTTCTAAGCACCAGATTTTGCGTTTGGTGGGACAATTGGGATTTATGTCCTAGAGCTTCATGTACTGTAAACGGAATTGATTATTGTAGTAATAATAAATACAATATACTTTTTATCAAAGTTGTTTGATTTATATCGTATATTGTCCAATTGTCTTGTTTACCTTGATTACTATTTTACCTTCAGACTTAGTGTATGTTTGATGCACAAGATGATTTAAGTCTGAAGTTAGTAATCTAAATAGTCCATAGAGAGCAAACAAAGAGGGTAGTTTGTTTATGGTTTATCTATAACTGCGGTCCATTCTATACATGTATGACGACCTTGATCCGGGATCGTTCATATAGTGACATGGGAATGGAGGCACCTTGTATGATGAGATCATATAGGACTGGTCTCTGATAAATACGAATTTCTTTTAATATCAGTTAACCGAAGAAATTCATTTTATCTAATAGATGGTCATATATGGATTCGATCTTAATCCTGAGTGTACTATGAACTCTTACATGACAAGCTATGTCATTTGATTTACTATGGTGAGGTTGGTGTTGCATTCCTGGCCAATAACTACATATTTTGGGGATATGGTTTGGTGTGTAGCTGGGAACATTTTACATAGATATGGAATTTACTATTTCTTACGAGAAGTATAAGAATATATTTTTTAAGAGTTGATTCGAGACTTGAACAATTTGAGCGCTCAACTTTTCTATTGCGTATAGAAAGTTTTATATATTCATAATTGTTATGAATTAATTGTTCATTATAGAATCAATGGTACTTAAGAGACAAAATATTTAGAGGGGTTTAACGGACTTATGACCCAGCTCTATTTATGAGATATTCGTGAATGGTTATATCCATATGTAATGACTATATCGGAACTGTAGGTCCATTTGGTCCCCGTGTTAGCTTGATTAATTGTAGCAAACTTAATATGATTAGATTGTCTAATTATATGCTCACTTTATATTTATATATTATTAATGAGATTAATAATATTTATTCTCACAAATGAAAACTATGTTAAATTAGTTTAACTTAACGTTTTCTAGAATTCTTTGATTATGAGATAATCAAGTTTTGATTATGAGATAATCAAGTTAGTAATAATTATGAGATAATTACTACAACATAATTGAAGGTAAATAAATCATTATTAATATATTGATTTTTATTTACCATTGGAGACAAAGCCATATGGCTTACCATGTCATCCAAGCAATTATGTCTAATACGTGACTTGGATACACCTAATAGTTTTGTCATTAGCTAATGCATTTTATGCTTTGGTATGGCCTCCACATTTATGTGTTTGCCATTGAAATAAAGCATTGAATGCTTAATGAAAAAGCCATTGTCTTTAGCTTAACATTTCTTATGCTTTGGTTTGGCATTCACATTTTTGTGTTGGCCATTGCAAGAAAGCATTAGATGCTTAATGACAAGGTTAGTTGGCTTGTGTAAGAGAATATAATCTCTACCATTTCTCCCACTTCTTAAGGTTAACACTTTTCATTCATTCACACAATTGTTGTGAGAAACGATTTGAGAGAAAATAGAGAGAATTCTAGCATTCACAAGTGTTATGAAATTCCTAAAGCCAAACACCATTGTGACATCCTAAATCTCTAAATAGTTTAGAGGTTTAATCTTTGTAAGTGAAGCCCACACTTCGGTTTGTTGGTTTCGAGTCATAGTTCGAAAGATCAAGTAGTTGATCCAAGTGTTGGACACCAAATGATTGATCTTGGCTACTACAACAAAGAGAGAAGGCAAAGAAAAATTTAAAGATCCATACCAGACCCGGTGCCACCACTAGCAACTTCCACTGTTTAAAAGGAAATGGTTTCCTACAATTGGCAACAAGAGCTTAAGGTTGAAAAGTGTTCTTAACCCTTCTCCTTTAAAGTTTCAAGTTTTAATAATTTATATGTGATATAGATTATTAGAATGCATGTTGTGATGAGTAGGCACAATTAGATTCATGAGATGAATGGTTTTTAATGTTCATGTGATGATTGTTTACTTTGTTTCATGTGATAAATGTATTTCGTTGATCGTGAATTTTTCCGGCTCTTATTTTTAGTATTGGAAATGTAAGGCCATAAGGTTATATTCTTTCAAGTGTTGTAAGTTCTTTTCCTTTGTAATAAGTCCAATTTTTAACTCAATTTGTAACTTGGAGGAGCAGATGCCGCGAATGACTCGTTACGAACCTATTCCGTGAAGAACTCAACAACATAGCATGGAACAAGATTTGAAGACCAAGAGATTCCTTGGATTTATTGTACTAATTGGATTAGTATAAAAATATTAAGAGCCCAGTTAACGCAATTTATGGATGTATGTATAACTACATTCCATTACAACTCCGTAGAAAAAAAACGGGGACCAAAACGGAGTTCGGAAGCTCCGAAACAGATTAAATGAAGTTCTAGTGTTCCGACAGGCGTTCGAACTCCCGTCAAACGCCACACAAACGTTACTCCACTGCCTGAAAACGTTCGAACACCGTCAAATGTTTTCAGCCCAGACCTGGGAATATATATATGCTTTAAATTATTTATTAATATATCCTATAGCCAACGGTGCATACTCTTACATTTTCACATGCCATAACATGTAGACATGCATGATATTCAAGTCATAAAATATGATTTTATGTAAATTAAAAGTTAAATAAGAATATAATATGCATGTAAACAAATTAATAAGATTAATTAGTTTAAAGGTATAAAAATTATTAATTCAAGTTTAAGAACAAATGGACATTATGAGTACATTATTTTCCTTGGTATATCAGATGGAAACCCGAATATAAATTCCATAGCCGCTTCCGAATGGACGGTAATTTGGTTTGCACTCGGGATACAATTCCACATACTTTTGGAGTAAATAACGTACTTTTAATCTATTAAATGGTTTAACGACATATAGTTCATTAGTTGAATTCTAAAATTTAAAAACCCATAAGTGAACTAATATTTTAAAAGTAAAAATCGATTAGATTACTTAAGCAAACTTGATTAAATTAGTTTAATTAAGTTAATTATTAGTAGAGACTAATAAGGATTAGTGAATAAAATTTTAAGTGTTAAAATTGGTTAGATCACTAATAATCCACTAGTATTAATAAATATATGTTTTAGCCTAGCATAATCTTAATACATTTGAAACTAGTGAGATAGAAACCTTACACTTGTAAATAGTGAGTGGGAGATGGGTATACCACAATATATCCTGCGATCTCCATTGTTATCCAGAAACGTGAGATTAAATAGGCGCCTCGAGATGGCTTTGCTTTCGTCCCCTACGGATGGTGTCATTGTTGGGTCAATATTAGGTTTGGATTCCGAAAGGATAGAAACTCTAGATGTATCTGGTGATTTGACCTACCCTACGGTGTCACACTCACAATGGAATGATTAAGTTGTTAATCAAAGCTTACTTGATCAAAATAACAGTAGTTGATTAATATAGGAATAAGAGTTATTTCAGATATATTAATCAATTGAGAATGTCTCAATCTATCATGCGAATACTTGACCTACCCTACGACGGTACTTATTTGTGGGATGATAGAAAATCGTGGCATAGTAATTCTTTTAGGTTTCTAATCCATTATACATTGATCATGCATCGTGTCTAATTTTATGCCAAAATGTTTGATAATTTTAATATGCGACGAATGAATATTGAATACGTGTTTATTATTTTTTCACTCATGGCATCTACAATAATCTCCACTATCAAACAATAAGAAAAATTAATCAGGGATAATTATGTTAAATGGAAAAGTGACATGAATGCTATCTTGGTCTGCGAAGATGCTAAATTTGTCCTAATGGAGGAATGTCCTCCTGAGCCAGTACCAAATGCTGGAAGAGCTACACGTAATGCCTATAATAATTGGATTAAAGCTGATGAGAAAGCCCATAGCTATTTGGTAGCATCCATGTCTAAGGTTCTTGCTGCACAGCATGAGCCTATGCAACAACATATATGATTATGCAATCATTACATAACATGTTTGGGCAACCTTCAGACCGGCAACAACATAAGGCAATTGCCTCTGTATTGACCGCTAGAATGAAGGAAGGCACATCAGTTCGAGACCATATGTTAAGGATGATGGCTCATCTTATTATGGCTGAAACCCATGGTGAAAGTATCAATGTGCAAAGCCAGGTGATAATGATCATGGAAACCCTTCCGAAGAGTTTCTTGTAGTTTAAAAGCAATTGTTCTATTAACAAGTTGAGTTTCACATTGACTGAACTACTCAATGAGCTCACCAATTATGAGTCAGTTATGAACGGTCCTCGTAGGCCCAATGCCGAAGCAAATATTGCCGAATCTTCTAAATCTGCAAAGAAGAATAAGAAATGCAATTTGAAGGCGAAGACAAAACCAATGAAAAAGAAGAACAACAAAAGCTCCAAATGAACCAATGCCAAAGGAAAATGTTTCCATTGTGAACAACAAGGGCATTGGAAAAGGAATTGTCCAAAATATCTTGCAGAGCTTAAAGAGAAGAAAAATGCAGGTAAATACGATTTACTTGTCATTGAGTCTCTTTTGGTGGAGTATGATAAATCCATATGGATTGTTGATTCTGGTGCCACTAACCATGTTTGTTGTTCTTTGCAGCTACTTGACTCATGGTGGGACCTTGCTGAAGGTAGCTTTACAATGAGAGTTGGGACATGGGATGCTGTTTCAGCAAAAGAAGTGGGAGATTCCAAATTAAACTTTAATAATAGTTATTTATGTTTAAATGGTGTGCTATATATTCCTGGTTTCCGCAGGAATCTGCTTTCTGTAACAAAACTTATTGAATGTGATTTTTTATTTCATTTATAATAAGTCAGTTATTATTAGTAGAAATGGATTAAAGATATGCACGGGAAACTTCGAAAATAATCTACATGTATTAAGGCCGTTAATGCATGAATCACTACTTAATACTTAAATGTTTAAGATTGAAAGATCTAAAACTAAATGGCAAAAGATTTATCATGATGATACCTATTTATGGCACCATAGATTTGGTCAAATTAACCTTGACCGAATAGATAGACTAATTAAGAACAGATTTTTAAATCAGTTAAAACTCGGTACTTTACCTGTCTGTGAATCTTGTCTATAAGGCAAAATGACCAAGAGACCTTTTACTGGAAAAAGGGATAAGAGCCAAAGAAACACTCGAGCTAATACATTCAGACATTTGTGAATCAATGAATGTAAAAGCACGAGGTGTTTTTGAATACTTCGTCACTTTCATTGACAATTATTCCAGATATGGGTATGTTTACCTAATGCAGCACAAGTCAAATACATTTGAAAGGTTCAAAGAGTATCGTGTTGAGGTTGAGAACCAGTTAAGTAAAAGCATTAAAATTCTACGATCAGATCATGGAGGAGAATACCTTGATAGAGATTTCAAGGAATTCTTAGTTGAGCATAGAATTATTTCATGGCTCACAGTACCTGAACACCACAACAAAATGGTGTTGCAGAAAAGAAGTAATCGCACCCTACTAGACATGATGAGATCAATGTTTAGTTATAGCACTTTACCTAGTTCATTCTGGGGGTATGCATTACAAACTGCAATGTATATCCTGAATGTAGTTCCTTCTAAGTCTGTTTCTAAGGCTCCCTTAGAGTTGTGGAATGGTCGTAAAGCTAGTTTGTGACATTTCCACATATGGGGTGTCCGACACATTGCTAAAGAACAAGACTACTAAGTTGGAACCACTTTCACAGGTGTGCCTATTTGTAGGCTATCCTAAGGAAAATATGGGTGGATTCTTTTATAGTCCAGAAGATAATAAAATATTTATGTCTATAAATGCTACATTCCTTGAGGAGGAACTACATGAGAGAGTTCAAACCTCGAAGTAAAGTATTATGAGGAGTTACTTGCGGTATGACTTGTACGCCATTGTCAAATATTGACAAAGACATTACACCTTCTACATCTGAAAATGAGATGCAAGTTTATCAGGATACCATACCACCTAGACGTAATGGGAGGGTTGTAAGACAACCTGAACGCTATCTAGGAAATGGTGAGGTGCAAGTTATTACATCTTATGATGGTATAGATGATCCATTGACCTATCAAAGTGCAATGAATGACACTGATAAAGAGGAATGTCTCAAAGTCATGAACCTCGAGATGGAGTCTATGTACTCTAACTCAGTCTGAGAACTTGTAGACCAACCTAATTGAGTAAAACCATAGGTGTGAAAACAGATCTACAAGAGAAAAATAGGAATAGATGGGAAAGTACAGACTTTCAAGGATAGGCTAGTGGCAGAGGGTTATACCAAAAAAAATGAGTTGACTATGAAGAAACTTTCTCGCCAGTAGCCATGCTTAAATCCATCATGATTATTCTTTCCATTACCGCATATTATCACTATGAGATTTGGAAAATGGACGTCAAGACTGCATTCTTGAATTAAAAATCTTGATGAGAGTATCTATATGGTACAACCAGAAGGGTTCATTACCCCAGGCCAAGAGCAAAATGTTTGCAAGTTGCAAAGGTCCATTTATGGACTTAAGCAAGCATCTAGATCTTGAATATAAGGTTTGATACTACGATCGAGTCTTATAAATTTAAGCAGAACATCGATGAGCCTTGTGTCTACAAGCGCATCATTGATGGGAAGGTGGTTTTCCTTGTGTTATACGCCAATGATATTTTACTCATTGGGAATGATGTAAAGATATTATCAGACGTGAAAATCTGGCTAGCTAACCAATTCCAAATGAAAGATTTGGGAGAGGCAAGTTATGTGCTTGGGATCTAGATCATTCGGGATCGTAAGAAACTACTGTTAGTAATGTCTCAAGCAACCTATATCGACAAGATTCTTGTGCGATTTGGAATGCAGAATTCCAAGAAAGGTAATTTACATTTCAGAGATGAAATTCATTTGTCTAAGGAACATTCTCCTAAGACACCTCAAGCAGTTGAGGAGATGAGACATATAACATATGCTTCAGCAATTGGAAGTCTTATGTATGCTATGTTATGCACGAGACAAGACATCTGTTTTGCAGTGGGAGTAGTCAGTAGGTTTCAATCCAACTCAGGATTAGATTATTGGTAGCGGTGAAACATATTCTCAAGTATCTTTGGAGAACGAGAAATTATATGCTTGTATATACAAGATAGGATATGATTCTGAGAGGATATACATACTATGATTTTCATACGGATGTCGATTCTTGGATATCCATATCTGGATCAGTGTGCACCCTAGATTACATGACATGTCACATTTGCTCTAGTCCTAGTGGGAGATTGTTGGGATTTATGTCCTAGAGCTTCATGTAATGTAAATGGAATTGATTATTGTAATAATAATAAATGCATTATTTTTTTTATCAAAGTTGTTTGATTTATATCGCATATTGTCCAATTATCTTATTTACCTTGATTACTATTGTACCTTCAGACTTAGTGTATGTTTGATGCACAAGAGGATTTAAGTCTGAAGTTAGTAATCTAAATAGTCCATAGAGAGCAAACAAAGAGGGAACTTTTTTGTGGTTTATCTATAGCTACGGTCCATTCTATACTTGTATGACGACCTTGATACCGGGATCGTTCATGTAGTGACATGGGAATGGAGGCTCCTTGTATGATGAGATCATATAGGACTGGACTCAGATAAATAAGAATTTCTTTTAATATCCATTAACCGAAGAAATTCATTTTATCTAATATATGGTCATATATGGATTCGATCTAAATCCTGAGTGTACTACAAACTCTTGCATGACAGGCTATGTCCTTTGATTTACTATGGTGAGGTTGGTGTTGCATTCCCGACCAATAACTACATATTTTGGGGATATGTTTGGGTGTATCTGTCTGGGAACGTTTTACATAGATATGTAATTCACTCATTTTTACGAGAAGTGGAAGAATATTTTTTTAAGAGTTGATTCGGGACTTGAAAAATTTGAGCGCTCAACTTTTCTAATGCGAATAGAAAGTTTTATATATATTCATAATTGTTATGAACTAATTGTTCATTATAGAATCAATGGTGCTTAAGAGGCAAAAATATTTAGATGGGTTTAACGGACTTATGACCCGGTTCTATTTATGAGATATTCATGAAGGGCTATATCCATATGTCATGACTATATCGATGGGCACCGAAGTTGTTCAATTTTATTTTATCCATCTATGGTAATGGGAGTTCAACTTCAATTTTTTAGTGGATTAACGCGAAGTTAATAACTCGTAATATTTGATTAAAGAGTTTAATTAATATTTCGGAATTATTGGAGCTCGGAACCGTAGGTCCATTTGGTCCCAATGCTAGCTTGATTAACTGTAGCAAACCTAATATAATTAGATTGTCTAATTATATGCTCACTTTATATTTATATATTATTAATGAGATTAATAATATTTATTATCACAAATGAAAACTATGTTAAATTAGTTTAACTTGACGTTTTCTAGAATTCTTTGATTATGAAATAATCAAGTCTTGATTATGAGATAATTAAGCTAGTAATAAGTATGAGATAATTACTACAACATAATTGAAGGTAATAAATCATTATTAATATATTGATTTTTATTTACCATTTGAGACAAAGTCATATGGCTTACCATGTCATCCAAGCAATTATGTCTATTAGGTGACTTGGATACACCTAATAATTTTGTCATTAGCTAATGCATTTTATGCTTTGGTATGGCCTCCACATTTATGTGTTTTCCATTGAAAGAAAGCATTGAATGCTTAATGAAAAAGCCATTGTCTCTAGCTTAAAATTTCTTTGGCTTTGGTATGACATTCATATTTTTATGTTTGCCATTGCAAGAAAGCATTAGATATTTAATGACAAGGTTAGTTGGCTTGTTTAAGAGAATATAATCTCTACCATTTCTCTTACTTCCTAAGTTTAACATTTTGCATTCATTCACACAGTAGTTGTGAGAAAAGATATGAGAGAAAATAGAGAGAGTTCTAGCATTCACAAGTGTTGTGAAATTCATAAAGCCAAACACCCTTATGACATCATAAATATCTAAATATTTTAGAGGTTTAATCTTTGTGAGTGAAGCCAACACTTCAGTTTGTTGGTTTCGAGTCATAGTTCGGAAGATCGAGTGGTTGATCCAAGTGTTTGACACCAAAGGATTGATTTTGGCTACTACAACAAAGGGAGAAAGAAAAGAAAATTTTGAAGATCCATACCGAACCCGGTGCCATCACAATCAACTTCCCCCGCGCAAAAGGAAACAGTTTCGTACAGGGACAGCGAGACGTAACCCCCCCATATGCCAGATATTCAGATACAAAATTTACAGATACATATTTTCCATTAATATATTTCAAAATGAATTTCCTGAAAAGAATTTTCAGAAAAGATAAGTTTTATGAAAGAGTTTTCAGAAATGATTTTTTAGATTAGTTTCGCAAAAGAGTTGTGTTTTCAGATAAGAAAGAGATTGCAGAAAAGATATTTTAAGGGAGGATTTCAGTTTTTAGAACCAAGAATTTTCAAAAAGAATCAATTTTCATTTTAAACTGTCCACTCACTAGGTCTTTCAAACGATCTAACCCCTCCCACTTCCAGTGTTTTATTTTAGAGGTTTACCCGGAGGATGAGCTCCGGATGAGGGATACTGATGGCAGTCACTAGGGTGTTGAGTCCACCAGGTGTGAACCGGGAAAATGATTTAAGGCCGCACTCACCCCTCGCAACGGAAGACCTCAAACCGTTGGGTTCAGAATGGTCCATTACTTATGCCACTTGTAATGAAATGATTTGTGCAATAATTTAATCGGATCTACGTAATATATATTTCCAAGAGTATTATGCTTCTAAGTTCATGCATAAATTGGAATAACGGCAAGCATATAATTTCATATACACATTATATTGATAAACACAGAGAAGCAAATAATAATCATTGTACAAGCATGCTTATTAAAGAGAGGCAATTAAATGCATAAATATTGAATAGAGCTAACTAAACATATGATGGGGAAGGGAATGACTAGGGGAACAAACATGCATGAAATATGATAAAGGAATATGTCCAGTGTGTGCACGTTCATGTAGCGTTCATTAACACGTTCGAACGGTAAACAGAATGTAAGCGTTCCAGTAGTGTTTGATAATACGTTCGAACGATAAATAGAATGCAAGCATTCGAGTAGCGTTTGATAACGTATTCGAATGATAAACAGAATGTCCGCATTCGTATTGCGTTTGATAACGCGTTAGAACGGGATGAGACCTGATGCATGATATAATAAAATGTATGAGCGTTCGAGTAACATTCGTAAACGCGTTCGAACGGTAAACAGAATACAATCGTTCGAGTAGTGTTATGATACGCGTCCGAGCAGAAACAAGGCAGAATGCATACGTTCGTGTAGCGTTCATAAACACGTTTGAACGAGATGAGACAGAATGCATACGTTTATGTAGCGTTTGTAAACGTGTTCGAATGAGATTGCCAAAAATGGCATCCGAAATGACACAAACATATATATGGATAAACAAATACACAATGTAGGACCTCGTGTGCTCGATGGAACACGTTTCACATTCAATCGAGTGCAGCTTGTCCAGCGCGGCAAAACATCGTGGAAAAGGTAGCCTTTAGGCATTTCCCTCGAATAAAGGACCTTTAATCCATACTAGTTAGCCCATGTGCACAAGAATGCAATGCATGCATAAATAAAGCAATGATATGCAAAGGGTAAATGACATAATAAAAGGCACGGCAAAACATCGTGGCAAAGGTAGCCTTCAGACATTTACCTCGAATAGATGGCCTTTAATCCACCATAGTTAGCCCATACGCATTATATTACAATGCATACAAATCAATGAGACAATAATGTGGACTTTCGTATATCCGATTAAAAGTATCTCACATTCAATCAAACACACTTCGTCCGGCGCGGCAAAGTATTGTCATAAATGTAGTCTTTTGGACTTTTCTCCCCTCAAATTGAGAACCTTTAGACCAACATACCAAGCCCATGCGCATTACATCACAATGCATAGAAAGTAAAATGTAGAAAGTAATAGCATACTAACGATTAAATCATGCTTAAAAAGTAAATAACATACTAGCAGCCCAATCATGCTCGAATACAAGGTTGGATGAAACGAAATGTGTGAATCCTCAAGTGGTACATGGCATTGTATCTCGAGTGCAAACTGCAATACCGTCCATTCGGATCAGCTACAGAATTTATGCCCGCGGGTCTCCATCCGATATACCACAAGAAAGAACAAATATTCAATTCATTCATCCAAGGACCATAACATATATCAACAAACGACCCTCATGCGAAGAAATTCCAATAAACAACAAAAAAGATGAGAATAAATAAGAAGGGTGCCCTCAGGTCTAACCTCTTAGGTCGTCTCTCGAAAGTGCATTACACGGCCGTCAGAAATGTTGATGCTCCGCAACTCCTCATGTTCACTGGTTCACTGCTCTTGTTTCGCTGCTTTACTATTTTGAGCTGTTGTTTCCTCCATTTTGCTGCTGTTTTTACTCCATTTTCCTGATGTTTTGATGTATTTTCTGGTCACTGTTTTCACTGTATTAATGGACTGTTTTGGTGTTCTTTAAGGGGGTATTGGGGCTGTTGTTTTGCGGTCACTGCAGTGACTTTTTTGGGCAGTGATTTTTGGTGGTTAAGCTATGGTTTGGGTATATGTTTTCGGTGAATGGAGGGTTGCGATTTGGGGACTGTTTCGGTGATGTAAATTGGAGTGTTTTTGGTGATGTTATGGTGTAGTTTGGGGGTGTATTTTCGGTCACTGTAGTGCAGTTTTAGGGGTTATTTTCGGAGGTTGTAAGGACTGTTTTAGTGATGACGTTTGCTATTTAAGATGAGTTTCGGTGATGATGTTTAGGGGCTATGGTATCGGTTGCTAGAGCGGAGGAGAATAGATAATTATTTGCTTCTTCCTTTTTGCCTTGGGTGTGAATGCTAAGTTTATTTCTTTTGTGTTTTTGTTAGAATGAGCTAGGGTTCTAAGTTGGATTTGTGTTTCTTTTATAGGCAAAGGCTAGGGTTTCTCTTGTTTGAATATGAATGGGATCAAGTAATTATGGGGGGACTATTTCTAATTAGTGTTTCACAAGGAAAATATCTAGTTAATTGGGGACATGATTTAGCTTAATTAGGAAGAGTGTTATTTTAATTTGTGACATGTTTTAAATGTTTTAATTAATTTTGGGAGGGTTTTTGTGGGCTAAATGGGCTTGGGCGTGAGGCTAGCAACAAAACCAGAAGTACTGACACCGTTTGAACGCCGATTCGAACGCTACATGAACGCCCGTAATCCGGTTGATGTTCGAACGTGTTCACGAACACAGCACGAACGAAAGCATTGAACATGTGAATTGTATCCGATGACATAGTTATTCTGAATTTCCCTTTCCGACATTCGTTTCCCGCGACTTTCGCAACCTAAAGAGTAGTGCCTTTGTACAAGACTCATCATCGGGACTTATATGCGAAATGCGGTGCCTACAGTCGCCCCCACTTTGATGGGACTTATGCAGTGTGTGACAATGACAATCCTATCAAAGTTATGCAATGCATTTTCACTTACCTGGCTCGCCAGCTGCCACCTGACTTGCCTACTGCTTCGAACTGAGTTGATTTGGTTGTCCATTTTTTAACTGTGCTCCATTTTTGGAGCGCCATTTTGGGCATCTGTTGTGTGTACTCCATTTTTGGAGCGCCATTTTCGGCATCTGTTGTGTGTGCTCCATTTTTGGAGCGCCATTTTCGGCATCTGTTGTGTGTGCTACATTATTGGAGCGCCATTTTCGGCATCTGTTGTGTGTGCTCCATTTTTGGAGCGCCATTTTCAGCATCTGTTGTGTGTGCTCCATTTTTGGAGCGCCATTTTCGGCATCTGTTGTGTGTGCTCCATTTTGGAGCGCCATTTTCGGCATCTATTGTGTGTGCTCCATTTTTGGAGGGCCATTTTCGGCATCTATTGTTGTCTATTTTCAAACTGTGCTGTGCGAGAATGTGGCTCATTTTTGAACCGTTACTTGATGAGATGGTCTTTGTCGCTGCAAACCTGCGAATACAAAACAAAAATTGCATGTATGTGATATGTATGCATGTATGCATGGTTAGGCCTTCCTTGTTCCATTTCCGAACCGTTCTCCACTTTCGGAGTGTCATTTATGGCGTTCTGATGATGCATGGGCCTCGACCCTGGGATGCATCCCGGAACTACAACTACTGATACAGTGGGTCCATGACCCTGAGACGCATCCCAATAACTGTAACGGACAACAGGGGACACGACCTTGGGACGCATCCCAAAACTGCTAATGATGTGGCTCACGACCCTGAGACTCATCCCCAAACGGATACTAATGTGGGCCTTGCCCCAAACTGATATTGATGTGGGCCTCGCCCCAAAAAGACATGGATGTGGGCCTCGCCCCCAAACTCGTACAGATGTGGGCCTCGCCTTAGGAGTCATTCCCAAAACTGATATTGATGTGGGTCTCAACCCTGGGATTCATCCCCAAACTGATACTGATGTGGGCCTCGCCCCAAACTGATACCGATGCGGGCCTCGCCCCCATACTGATACTGATGTGGGCCTCACCCCAGGCCGATAATGATATGGGCCTCGCCCCAGACTGATACTGATGTGGGCCTCGCCCTAGACTGATACCGATGTGGGCCTCGCCCCAGACTGATACTGATGTGAGCCTCGCCATCATACTGATACTGATGTGCGGGCCTCGACCCTGGGACTCATCCCCAAAACTAACACTGATGTGGGCCTTGGCCCTAGGACTCATCCCCTAAACTGAAACTGATGTGGGCCTCGGCTCTGGGACTCATCCCCAAAAATTAAACTGATGTGGGCCTCGGCCATGGGACTCATCCCCAAAACTGAAACTGATGTGGGCCTCGGCTTTAGGACTCATCCCCAAAACTGAAACTGATGTGGGCCTCGGCCCTGGGTCTCATCCCCAAAACTTAATATAATGTGGGCCTCGACCCTGGGACTCATCCCCAAACTGATGCTGATGTGGGCCTCGACCCTGGGACTCATCCCCAAAATGATGCTGATGTGGGCCTCACCCCTAAAACTGGTACTGATGTGGGCCTCGCCCTGGGACTCATTCCCAAAACTGATACTGATGTGGGTCTCAACCATGGGACTCATCCTCAAACTGATACTGATGTGGGCCTCATCCCAGACTGATACCGATGCGGGCCTCGCCCCCAGACTGATACTGATGTGGGCCTCGCCCCAGGCTGATACTGATGTGGGCCTCGCCCCAGACTAATATTGATGTGGGCCTCACCCTAGACTGATACCGATGTGGGCCTCACCCTAGACTGATAACGATGTGGGCCTCGCCACCATACTGATACTGTTGTGCGGGCCTCGACCTTGGGACTCATCCCCAAAACTGAAACTGATGTGGGCCTCGGCCCTGAGACTCATCCCCAAAACTGAAACTTATGTGGGCCTCGGCTCTTGGACTGATCCCCAAAACTGAAACTGATGTGGGTCTCGACCCTGGGACTCATCCCCAAAACTGAAACTGATGTGGGCCTCGACCCTGGGACTCATCCCCAAACTGATGCTGATGTGGTCCTCGACCCTGGGACTCATCCCCAAAATGATGCTGATGTGGGCCTCGCCCCTAAAATTGATATTGATTCATTCCTGAAACTGATGTATTGTACTATTGCTGCTTGTGATTGGCTTACATTTGACGTTTTCTCTTTTTCTTCGTTGAAACCTGTGAATACAAAACAAAACAAACACAAAAAGGAATGCAAAATACGTTGCGTGTTTGCATGTATGCATGGATATGTTTCCTATTCCGATGGGTTAGGCCTTCCTTGGTCCATTTCCAAACCGTGCTCCATTTTCGGAGTGCCATTTTCGGCGTCTGATGTGATAGTGGTCTATTTCCAAACCGCGCTCCATTTTCAGAATGCCATTTACGGCGTTCTGATGATGTGTGGGCCTCGACCCTGGGATGCATCCCGGAACTACAATTGCTGATACAGTGGGTCCACGACCATGAGACGCTTCCCAATAACTACTGATGATGTGGGTATTGCCCTGGGACTTATCCCCAAACCTGATACAGATGCTGATGTGGGCCTCAACCATGTGGCTCATACCAAAACTGATACTGATGTGGGCCTCGCCCCCAAACTGATACTGATGTGGATGTGGGCCTCGCCTCAGACTGATACCGATGTGGGCCTCGCCCCCATACTGATGCTGATGTGGGCCTCACCCCAGACTAATACTGATGTGGGCCTCGCCCCAGATTGATACCGATGTGGGCCTCGCCACCGGACTGATACTGATGTGGGCCTCGGCCTTGGGAATCATCCCCAAAACTGAAACTGATGTGGGCCTCGGCCCTGGGACTCATCCCCAAATTGATGCTGATGTGGGCCTCACCTTTAAAACTGATACTGATTCATTCCTAAAACTGATGTATTGTACTGTTACTGTTTCTGATTGGCTTGCATTTGACACTTTCTCTTTTTCTTTGTTGAAACCTGTGAATACAAAACAAAACAAACACAAAAAGGAATGCAAAATATGTTATGTGTTTGTATGTATGCATGGATATGTTTCCTATTCCAATGGGTTAAGCCTTCCTTGGTCCATTTCTAAACCGTGCTCCATTTTCGGAGTGCCGTTTTTGGCTTCTGATGTGATAGTGGTCCATTTCCAAACCGCGCTCCATTTTCGGAAAGCCATTTACAGCGTTCTGATGATGTGTGGGCATCGACCCTAGGACGCATCCTGAAACTACAATTGCTGATACAGTGGGTCCACGACCCTAGGACGCTTCCCAATAACTGCTGATGATGTGGGTCTTGCCCTGGGACTTATCCCCAAACCTGATACCAATGTTGATGTGGTCCTCAACCCTAGGACTCATTCCAAAACTGATACTGATGTGGGCCTCGCCCCCAAACTGATCTGATGTGGATGTGGGCCTCGCCTCAGACTGATACCGATGTGGGCCTCTCCCCCATACTGATGCTGATGTGGGCCTCGCCCAGACTGATATTGATGTGGGTCTAGACCCAGATTGATATCGATGTGGGCCTCGTCGCCGGACTGATACTGATGTGGGCCTCGGCCTTGGTACTCATCCCCAAAACTGAAACTGATGTGGGCCTCGGCCCTGGGACTCATCCCCAAAACTGAAACTGATGTGGGACTCGGCTTTGGGACTCATCCCTAAACTGATGCTGATGTGGGCCTCGCCTTTAAAACTGATACTAATTCATTCCTAAAACTGATGTATTGTACTGTTACTGCTTCTGATTGGCTTGCATTTGATGTTTTCTCTTTTTCTTCGTTGAAACCTGTGAATACAAAACAAAACACACACAAAAAGGGATGCAAAATACGTTACGTGTTTGCATGTATGCATGGATATGTTTCCTATTCCGATGGGTTAGGCCTTCCTTGGTCCATTTCCAAACCGTGCTCCTTTTTTGGAGTGCCATTTTCGGCGTCTGATGTGATAGTGGTCCATTTCCAAACCGCACTCCATTTTCAGAATGCCATTTACGGCGTTCTGATGATGTGTGGGCCTCAACCCTGGGACGCATCCCGGAACTACAATTGCTGATACAGTGGGTCCACGACCCTGAGACGCTTCCCAATAACGGCTGATGATGTGGGTATTGCCCTGGGACATATCCCCAAACCTGATACCGATGCTGATGTGGGCCTCAACCCTGGGGCTCATACCAAAACTGATATTGATGTGGGCCTCGCCCCCAAACTGATACTGTTATGGATGTAGGCCTCGCCTCAGACTGATACCGATGTGGGGCTCGCCCCCATACTGATACTGATGTGGGCCTCGCCCCAGAATGATACTGATGTGGGCCTCGCCCCAGATTGATACCGATGTGGGCCTCACCGCCGGACTGATACTGATGTGGGCCTCGGCCTTGGGAATCATCCCCAAAACTGAAACTGATGTGGGCCTCGGCCCTGGGACTCATCCCCAAAACTGAAACTGATGTGGGACTCGGCTTTGGGACTCATCCCCAAACTGATGCTGATGTGGGCCTCGCCTTTAAAACTGATACTGATTCATTCCTAAAACTAATGTATTGTACTGTTACTGCTTGTGATTGGTTTGCATTTGACGCTTTCTCTTTTTCTTCGTTGAAACTTGTGAATACAAAACAAAACAAACACAAAAAGGAATGCAAAATACGTTACGTGTTTGCATGTATGCATGGTTATGTTTCCTATTCTGATGGGTTAGCCTTCCTTGGTCCATTTCTAAACCGTGCTCCATTTTCGGAGTGCCGTTTTCGGCGTCTGATGTGATAGTGGTCCATTTCCAAACCGCGCTCCATTTTCGGAATGCCATTTACGGCGTTCTGATGTTGTGTGGGCCTCGACCCTAGGACGCATCCCGGAACTACAATTGCTGATACAGTGGGTCCACGACCCTGGGACGCTTCCCAATAACTGCTGATGATGTGGGTCTTACCCTGGGACTTATCCCCAAACCTGATAACGATGTTGATGTGGGCCTCAACCCTGGGACTCATTCCAAAATTGATACTGATGTGGCCCTCGCCCCCAAACTGATCTGATGTGGATGTGGGCCTCGCCTCAGACTGATACCGATGTGGGCCTCGCCCCCATACTGATGCTGATGTGGGCCTCACCCTAGACTGATACTGATGTGGGCCTCGCCCCAGATTGATACCGATGTGGGCCTCGCCGCCGGAATGATACTGATGTGGGCCTCGGCCTTGGGACTCTTCCCCAGAACTGGAACTGATGTGGGCCTCGGCCCTGGGACTCATCCCCAAATCTGAAACTGATGTGGGCCTCGGCCTTGGGACTAATCCCCAAACTGATGCTGATGTGGGCCTCGCCTTTAAAACTGATACTGATTCATTCCTAAAACTTATGTATTGTACTATTACTGCTTCTGATTGGCTTGCATTTGACGCTTTCTCTTTTTCTTCGTTGAAACTTGTGAATACAAAACAAAACAAACACAAAAGGAATGCAAAATATGTTACGTGTATGCATGTATGCATGAATGAGTTTCCTATCCCGTTGGGTTAGGTCTTCTGTCAATTCCTTTGGTGACTGCTCGGTCTTCTTTCCCTCAAGTAAAATACTGCTTCAATCTGTCCACGTTGATCGGCTCGGTGAACTCATTCCCTTCTAAATCTGATAGTCTAACTGCCTCATTTCCTAATTTTTGAATGGCTATCCTGTCTTTCTGCTTGCTTCTTCCAAGGATTCCCTGTCTTCTAAACATCGCTGAGTATCATAGTACCAGGGTTGAATGCTTTTGCCAAGTATACTAATGTTGCAGGTTGAAAGGAAGAGACCCAGGCAAGTAAGCGAAATGAACGTCTTTATTATCATCAAGAAAAGGTTCGAACAAGTAGACAAAATCAATGTCTTTATTAAAAATGCAAGATCAAGTAAACTAGGAGGAACAACTTCATCATTCGCAGTATTGCCTTCTTCATTGTCCTATGGTTCTCTACTGCTGTCATTCTTTATCCCCATTAAAGAAACTGGGTGGTTGAGAGTTTGGAGGACGAAGCTTTCGGGCAGGCCGGAGTTGATCATGTAGGCAGGCGGTGGGACAGAGTGATAGTATGGTAGGGGGTTCCGGTGTGTGTTGGGTTGTTCTTTTTCAGGATCGGGTATTTTATTGGCATCAATGAGGTTTTGGATTTCATGCCTAAAGCATGTGCCGTTGTCAGTTTCGTGGCCTCTCCTCTGATGGAAGTGACAATACAGGCTTAGGTCAAGGTTGGTTGGTATATGATCTGGAAGTGGTTTAGGCTCTAAGGGTTTTAGGAGTCCTTGCGCCTTCAGCTTCTCAAGCACCTTAGATAAAGGTTTCCCCAGGTTAGAGAAATGCCGGTTCCTGATGGCAGCAACCTCGGTAGGAGCGGGCTTGGTCTCTGAATGTCCCATAAAATTCATTCTATTCTGGCCATAGAACTTTCTATTCTCCGCTTCTTCTTCTTCGGTGTCCGTGACAGTCTCCCTCAGCTGTCGGAAATCTGCAATCATGGAGGTCATCCTTCTCAACTTGCCATAAATGGAGGGCTTGGGGCCCTTGATGATCATTTTGATTTGACCCTTCTCTGAGGGCCGAGTCTGCATCTTTAGAAGATGGCTTCTCCAGCGGTCTACATAATCCTTGAAACTTTCCTCCGGTTTCTGTTTGGTATTCTCCAAGTCGTAGAGTGACAAGTCGATCTCCAAATCTGTAACATACTGTTTCAGAAAAGCTTCTGCCAGTTCCCTCCAATCTTCCTTAACCTTTCTCTCAAGGCTATGATACCGTACTACGGGTGCCCCCACAAGCGACATCCCGAACATCTTCTGAACTTGGCGATGTGACAAGCCCATGAACTCATAACTGAAACATACTGTCGGAGATGGACCCTCGAATCCCCATTCCCGTTGAACTTGGCCATATCAGGCATCTTGAACTGAGCCGGCAGCTGTTATTCAAAGGTCATTGCCTTATAATCTAGCAAATCTTCATGTTTACCCCTCATTTTGCGGGTAACTGATTCTACTTGATCTCGGAGCTTCTGTAATTCGTCCTGTGACCCGGCTATTCTTCCCGCGACATATTCATCCATATCATCATCAAAACCGGGATATCATCATTCAATCTAGTCGGAGGGTCTTCACACCTCTCATTCTCAGAGTTTCCCCCAGCACGGGGCACATCCATATTGGCCATAGCAGCAGTTAAGGCTTGCAACTGTTCAGTAACCTTGGTGAGATTGGTCTCCAACTGATCCATACGGGATGTTTAATTCTCTGATTCGCTCATGTTTGCTATTGGCCTTTTAACAAGTCTTCCTTTTTCCCTAACCCAACAGATATCTATGATGGCTCTTGAGACACAAGAGAGTTAACATGATGTGTGTATGCATGAGATGCATGAGATACGTGTGATGTATGGAACATATAAATCGGCCCATTACCATTTTAAAGCATTTGATCACATTATTGCAAGGTGCAAACTTGTCCCAGTTGAAAAGGCCCAACAGGTTTACACCTTTGCAATAACATGGTTAAACAACTTCAAATGATAAAGAGCCCAAACACAGGATGGCCCATCGGCATTTTAGAAACTTTTAGCCCAATTGTCATAGGATACGAACTCGTCCCAGTTTAAATGGCCCAACAAGTTCGCATTTCTGACAATGAGTCTAACTGAGTCCAAATGATGATGGTCCTAAGCACAAGCATAAAGAAATAATTCAAGCATAAAGTAATATTTCTACAGAGTGGCCTATCGACATTTCAGAAGCTTTTGGCCCAATTGTCATAGGGTACGAACTCGTCCCAGTTTAAATGGCCCAACAAGTTCGCATTTCTGACAAGAAGTCCAACTGCATCCAAATGAAGATGGTCCACAAGCACAAGGATATAGTTGCTATATGTCATACAACTCCGGTCTACGTGTGGGTTTGCGGGAGTGTGGACAAAGACTCTCGCTGGCGAAGGATTGCCCACAACTAGGTCTCCCCACTCAAGGGTTCGAGCAACCAAGTGAGCGCACCTTTTTTATTCCTTAAGGTACGTGCCAACGAGTTATGGTGCGTGACTGACTGTGAAATGGATTTCCCATTGTAGATTCCCCAGAGGGAGGGCGAAGCGAACTCTCTTAAAACCCCAAGCCTCTTAGGCTCTTATCCCTTGGTGACAGGAATAAACAACGAGTCCTCCAAATTAGTCCATCATAGTAGGCCATGAGTACATGATTACCTAGCTGACTTCACAGCTTTTCCTTATAGAAAGGTAGTGAATGAGGGAAGACACCAAACCATTACTTTGCCTTAAAAATGCCTTTGATTAAACTCTTTTCAACCCACGGTAAACACGGTTAATTAAAGCAAAAATCACAAACATTACATGACATTATTTCGGGGCCAATTCTCTATCCCCAGAGGAGCCGCCGGACTATAGGACATAGAAACCGCTTGACTGTCCTGGCTCGTAGCCCGGTTGGGAGTACGGAGTAGCCCACGAGCAACTACACCGGAGAAATAAAAATGGAGTCGCCACCCGGTGTGAACCGAGAAAATGATTTAAGGCCCCACTCACCCCTAGCAATGGAAGACCTCAAACCGTTGGGTTCGGAATGGTCCCTTACTTGTGCCACTTGTAATGAAATGATTTGTGCAATAATTTAATCGGATCTACGCAATATATATTTCCAAGAGTATTCTACTTCTAAGTTCATGCATAAATTGGAATAATGGTAAGCATATAATTTCATATACACATTATATTGATAAACACAGAGACGCAAATAAACAATCATTGTACAAGCATGCATATTAAAGAGAGGTAATTAAATGCATAAATATTGAAGAGAGCTAACTAAACATATGATAGGGAAGGCAATAAATAGGGGAACAAACATGCATGAAACATGATAAAGGATTATGTCCAGTGTGTGCACGTTCGTGTAGCGTTCATAAACGCTTTCGAACGGTAAACAGAATGCAAGCATTCGAGTAGCGTTTGATAATGCATTGGAACGATAAACAAAATGCAAGTATTCGAGTACCGTTTGATAACATGTTCGAAAAATAAACAAAATGTCCGCGTTCGTATAGCGTTTGATAACACGTTCGAACGGGATGAGACCTGCTGCATGATACAATAAAATACATACGCGTTCGAGTAGCGTTCGTAAACACGTTTGAACGGTAAACAGAATAAAACCGTTCGAGTAGCGTTCTGATACGCGTTCGATCGGAAATAAGGTAGAATGCATACTTTCATGTATCGTTCGTAAACGCGTTGGAACGAGATGAGACAGAATGCATACGTTCATGTAGCGTTTGGAAACGTCTTCGAACGAGATTGCCAAAAATGGCATCCGAAATGACACAAACATATATATGGATAAACAAATACATAATGTAGGACCTCGTGTGCCCGATGGAACACGTTTCACATTCAATCAGGTGCACCTCGTCTAGCGCGGCAAAACATCATGGAAAAGGTAGCCTTTAGGCATTTCCCTCGAATAAAGGACCTTTAATCCACCCTAGTTAGTCCATGCGCACAATAATGCAACGCATGCATAAATAAAGCAATGATATGCAAAGGGTAAATGACATAATAAAAGGCACGGTAAAACATCGTGGCAAAGGTAGCCTTCAGACATTTACCTCGAATAGAGGGCCTTTAATCCACCCTAGTTAGCCCATACGCATTATATTACAATGCATACAAATGAATGAGACAATAATGTGGACTTCCGTATATCCGATTAAATGTATCTCACATTCAATCAAACACACTTGTCCGGTGCGGCAAAGTAATGTCGTAAAGGTAGCATTTTGGACTTTTCTCCCCTCAAATTGAGAACCTTTAGACCAACATACTAAGCCCATACGCATTACATCAAAATTAATAGAAAGTAAAATGCAGAAAGTAATAGCATACTAATGATTAAATCATGCTTAAAAAATAAATAACATACTAGCAATCCAATCTTGCTCGAATACAAGGTTAGATGAAACGAAATGTGTGAATCTCTCAAGTGGTACGTGGCATTGTATCCCGAGTGCAAACCGCAATACCGTCCATTCGGATTCGGCTACGGAATTTACGTCTGGGTTTCCATCCGATATATCACAAGAAAGAACACATATTCCATTCATCCAAGGACCACAACATATATCAACAAATGACTCTCATGCGAATGAATTCCAATAAACAACAAAAAAGATGAGAATAAATAAAAAGGGTGCCCTCAGGTCTAACCTCTTAGGTCGTCTCTCGAAACTGTGTTACACGGCCGTCGGAATGGTTGATGCTCCGCAACTCCTCTGGTTCACTGGTTCACTGTTCTCGTTTCGCTGCTTTGTTGTTTTGAGCTGTCGTTTCCTCCGTTTTGCTGCTATTTTTACTCTGTTTTGCTGCTATTTTGCTATATTCTCTGGTCATTGTTTTCACTGTATTAAGGGACTGTTTTGTCATTCTTTAAAGGGGTATTGGGGCTGCTATTTTGCGGTCACTGTAGGGACTGTTTTGGGCTGTGATTTTTGGTGGTTAAGCTATGGTTTGGGTATATGTTTTCGGTGAATGGAGGGGGGGATTTGGGGACTGTTTTGGTGATGTAAAAGGAGTGTTTTCGGTGCTGTTATGGTGTAGTTTTGGGGGGTGTATTTTCGGTCACTGCAGTGCAGTTTCAGGGGTGATTTTCAGAGGTTGTAAGACTGTTTTGGTGATGACGTTTGCTGTTTAGGAGGAGTTTCGGTGATGATGTTTGCTGCTTTATTATTTTCGGTGGTGAGGGGGTTCAGGGGCTATGGTTTCAGTTGCTAGAGAGGAGGAGAATGGAGATTTATTTGCTTCTTCCTTTTTTGCCTTGGGTGTGAATGCTAAGTTTATTTCTTTTGTGTTTTTGTGAGAATGAGCTAGGGGTTCTAAGGTTGGATTTGTGTTTCTTTTATAAGCAAAGGCTATGGTTTCTCTTGTTTGAATAGGAATGCGATCAAATAATTATGGGGGGAATATTTCTAATTAGTGTTTCACAAGGAAAATATCTAGTTAATTGGGGACATGATTTGGCTTAATTAGGAAGAGTTTTATTTTAATTTGTGACATGTTTTAAATGTTTTAATTATTTTTAGATGGGTTTTGGTGGGCTAAATGGGCTTAGGCGTGAGGCCAGCAGCAACAAAACCAGAAGTATCGACACTGTTCGAACGCCGATTTGAATGCTACACGAACGCAGCACGTGTTCACGAACGCAGAACGTATTCCCGAACCACCAAGTGGGATTTATTCCTGAACTATTCTCCATTCTCGAAGTGCCATTCCTGACTTGCTCATCCTCATTCCCGAGGTTATTCTCCATTCCCGGAGTGTCATTCTCGAGTAGGTGGTCATCTTCATTCCTGAGGTTATTGTCTATTCCTGGAGTGCCATTCCCGGCTTGCTCGTCTTCATTCCCGAGGAGTTACTTGTCCTCATTCCCGAGGTTGTTCTCCATTCCGTAGTGCCATTCCCGGCTTGCTCGTCCTCATTCCCGAGGAGTTGTTCGTCTTTGCCGCTTTCTTTTTCTTCAAAGCTTGCGAACATAAAACAAACATTGTGTGTATGCGACATGTATGCATGTATGCATGGATACATTCCCTATTCTATTGGGTTTTCTTTGTCTTATTGGCTTGATGTCATCTTTGGTTAGGCATTACTTGTGCTCTTCTGCTTATGAGAAACCATGCTCCCCCATTGGCCTTCTTGCAGTTTGCTTCTGCCAGTTCCCTTCTAGTGATTGCTCAGTTCTATTTGGTCTCATCGCTCGAGATCCCGTCATGTCCCTTATTTGCGGGGTGGTAGACTAGTCGCCCCAGACCTGGTTTAACTTTCTACTCTCCGCTGCCTACACTGGGTCAAGGTGGATTACGCCTTCTTGAAAGCGGCCTCATTCTTATGGGATACTGAAAGTCATGTCTTCCGATTCCTAGAATATACCCTCTTTCAGAGGAGTTTACTGCCATTCTTGGCTTGGATTTACTCATACTACCCTTCCGGTGATTTTAAGATTCCAATGTCTATACCTTCGGGAGGCCTTCGAAGTTTTCCTTGTTTTGCAGGTTCGTACTATCTTTTGCTTAAGCTGTGCTCCCAATAGTTACAATATTATTATCCTCAAAGAATGCCTCGTAATGAAACCATAGAACCTTCAAAATACTTAATGCAACTCAAATCCAAGTCTTTGAATAAATCACCTTGGCCAGACTCACAGTGCGTGTGTGTAAATGTTCATTTACAGCTTGATTCATAGGTAAGCCAACTCAATGATTTCGTTTAAAAATTGGGATCGATGCGTCAAACCAACCAAGATATCTCGATTATGCTCTGCAATTGCTTTTTTGTGCTCAATATGGTATGATCTTCTTTTTCCTTTTCTTTTGTATCTTTTTTTTCAACACACCTACCCTTTAAGGTAGCATTTCTCCTCATGGTGGTCCTAATACTCGTCCATGGGTAGCTTCACACTTATCGGTTATAGGTGGTTTAATTTTTTTCTTTAGAGACTTTTCTTTTATTTTCAACCATACCACACATCATAACACAAGAAAATTAGGATAGACATCTAAGCAAACGGTCATTCACCGACCTGCAATTTCTTCAACTAGTCACATTGCCAAATACTTAGGTTTTCACTGCTAAAAACCTATAATTAAGTGCTTACGAGTCTAACATAGATCAACTTCTCAAAGTATCAGATAAATGTACATCAAGAACTTATCGTTTCTAAGATTTCACCTGGAAAGTAAATAATTTCATCATTGGACTTATGCATAACTATTAAGGACAAAAAAACAAACATTTTCCCCCAATGGTCTTTGTATTTTGGCTACAAAATTTTATGTTCTCACTATGCGGGGTACTGTTAGACTAGCCACTGTGTTGGTCAAATCTTGTAGTTGCTCGATAATTTTGGTGCTGTTGGACTCCAATTGATCCATACGGGAACCTTCACTGTCTGATGCATCCATGTTTGTTAATATTTTCTTGACAAGTCTTCTTTCTTCTCTAACCCATGGGATATTTTTGATGGCTTTTAGGGCAAAGAGGGGCAGCATGATGCTTGTATGCATGCGATGCATGAGATGCATGTGGTTATCAAAACAACATATATCATTCCGTCATTATCCCTCCCACACTCGTGGTAAGTCCATTATTGGCCTAAGTATGGCTTATTTTATGCACCAATGTGTGGTACACAAAATCGTTCTCTACTACGCTACAAGAGTGAACCTTGGCTACCTCAGTCAATTTCCAACGGTAAAAGACAAAGACTGCCCATTTATAATATTGACTAAGCCTATTATAAGATCGTGCCATTGTCTAGAAATGATGAATTGGGCCCTCGGTAATCACGGCTGTGGGGATGGACTTCGAGATATCCAAAAGTATACAAATATGCCATAACAAGGCGTACCCTTCCTGGATGAAAGCCAGTGCGGATATCGGACTCATGCATTTGGCATATTCGGATCATGTTTGGACCTTCTAAGTCCATCAAGGTTTTCATACAAGTTGGCCTGTTATCATTTTAAAACGTTCAATCAGATTATCGCGAGGTCCAAACTTTTCCCAGTTGAAAAGGCCCAATAGGTTTACACTTTTACGATAAGGTGGCTAAATAACTTCAAATGATAGGGGGCCCAAACACAAGGTGGCCCATTATCATTTTGAAAACTTTTGGCCCAATCGTCATAAGATACAAACTTTTCCCAGTTTAAATGGCCCAACAAGTTCGTATCCTATGACGAGAAGTCCAACTGGATCCAAATGATAATGGTCCCAACACAAGAATATGGTAGCTTCTATAGGACATATAACTATATGTGGGCTTATAAGGGTATGTATAAAGGCTCCCACCGGCGAAGGGTTGCTCATAACTAATTCTCCCCACTCAAGGGTTCGAGCAACGAAGTGAGCGCGCGTTTTTTATACCCTAAGGTACGTGCCAACGAGTGATGATGCCACATAATGATTTACTGCCTTGAGTGAAAGTGACTTCGGGATACATAATGCCATCGGGGAAAAAATGGTATGCAAAATATATGAGACTTGGGAAACCAAAGCCAAAGCCGCAGACAATACAAATCATTATTTCGGGGCCAATTCTCTATCCCCAGTGGAGTAGCCATCTGTAGGAGCGAAGCGGTGTTTACCGCTATGCCTATGATGCTCGGCGACCATGACACTGTTGGTTTCGCAACCTATAGAGAGTACGGAGTAGCCTGCATGAGGCTAAACCGGAGAATAAATGAGTCATCACCCAGTGTGAACTGGGAAAAGATTTAAGGCCGCACTCACCCCTCGCAATAGAAGACCTCAAACCGTTGGGTTCGGAATGGTCCCTTAATATGCCAGTATAATGGACGGGTTCACACAATGGTATAACCAAGTCTTATGAAGTTCATGCCAGATAATTCAAATAAACACACAAATTTGCACACCTATAAACATGAATATAAATAAAATTAAATACATAGTTCCAAAAGCGTATTAAATAAAAAAGTACGATAATGTAAATTATAAGAACAGTAATAACGTTAATAAAAAATGCAAATAATTAAGTGCATAATTCAAAATAAATAACTAAAGAGGCGAAAATGCATAAAATATAAAGAAAGAGGTTGTCCAGTGTGTGTTCGTTCGTGTAGTGTTCGTAACCGTGTTCGAACGAAGTGTTCCAGAGAGTTCATGTTCGTGTAGCATTCGAAAACGCGTTCGAGCGGACTGAGGCAGAATGTTTGAGTTCGAGTTGCGTTCGAAAACGCGTTCGAACGTTCTCATGAAAATAGCTCCCATAATGACATAAACACACATTTGTGAGTATTTCCCGAATGGTACGTGGAGTTGTATCCCAAGTACATACCGCACTACCGTCCATTCGGATTCGGCTACAGAATTTATGTCTGGGTTTCCATCCGATATACCGCAGGGGATAATACACACAATCATTAATGTAATGTAAACAGACATGAAAATATATACGAAATAATATAGCGAAATATAAATTAAAGTAAAGCTGGGATATTAAAATGACAATAAAAGCAAATAACTAAATAAAAAGATAAATAACACAAAATAAATACGAAATAATAAAATAAAGATAAACATTAAAATAACTGTGAAATAATAAAATAACAATAAAAGTAAATAGACAAAAGCTAAATGATAAAATAAATGCGATAAATAAAAAAGGATAAATAACAAAACTAAGTGCGGAATAATAAAATAACGAGGAATAAATAAATAAAATAGATAAATAACGGAAAATAGATAAAAATAAATAATAAAGTACTGAAGAAAAAAGAAATAATGTGACCAGAAATTTGGCCGTCTTTAGTGTAGAACTTCGCATACCCGGCTGGACGTAGTTCACGTCCAGCAAAACATGCCGTGTCCAGAACTATAAAAATAAATAGGATAAGGGTGCCCTCAGGTCTTACCTTTTAAGTTGCTTCTCGGAAGTGCGTTATATCATCGCCGAAAGGATTAAAGCTTGCTGTTTTTCTGGTTTGCTGATTCGGTTTCTACTCACTATTTTTGGTGTTGTTTTGGTTGTTTTTGGGCTGTTGTTTTTACTGTTTTTTGGTGCTATTTTCTGTGGTTTTTTAGATTGTTTTTCGGTGATTATAAGGGCTGTTTTTTGGACTGTTTGATAATTTGGTGGGGCTGTTTTGGATATTTGTTTCGGTTACTTGGTGGGGAATTTGGTTGTTGGTTTTGGTCGGTGCTTTGTTGTTTGGTGTTCGGTGGAGGGCTGGTTTTCAGGACTTTATTGTTGTCGATTTGGGGTCTTTGGCTTTTGGCTTATTGTGTTGCCTTGTTGTTCGGTGGAGGGGAGAAGAGTTTGTTGTTGTTTGGTCGGTGAGGGCTGAAGGTTTGGTTGCTTGTTGCTTTGTTGTTCTTGGTCGTGTCGGTGTGCGTGAGTGGCGTGTGTGTGTTTGTGAGTATTTTGCCGTGTGTGTGTGTTTGTTGCCGTGTGAGTGTGTGTGAGTGGCGTGTGTGTTTTTTGAGTGTTTTGTCGTGTGTGTGTGTCTTTGTTGTTAAGTTGTTTCTTGGTGGCCGAATAAATAAGAAGAGGAAGTCTAGCTGTTTCAAGTGTGAAGCCATGTGTGGTTGAGAGAGAGAGTCGTTGGTTTGTTTGTTTGTCTTGCTGGGTGAATGTCTAGGGTTTCTCTTGGTGATTTGGTCTCCAATTTATAGTGACAAGGGATCTCCTAAGCAAGGAAATAAATCAATTAAATATGGGAGATATTTTCTTAATTTATATAGGGAACAAATCTCTAAATTTGGTGAGGATGGGATTCACAATCTCTTTAAATTGGAAGGTGATTTGAGGGAATTTTACACTTGTGTTTTGCATGGGATATTTATTTAGGGAAGGCTTGGGCGTGTGGGTTTTTATGGGCCTTGAGCGTGTGGTTTGAGGATAAATGGGCCGGTTGGATTTGAGGGTAGATAGGCTTTGGGCGTGTGGATGGATTTCATGGGCTTTCATGGGTTGCGGGTTTGGGCCGAGGCTATGGTTTGAAACAGAAACTGACTGAGTGAATCCGAGGCGGGCTAGTGAGTCCGAATCTAATGAGTGCTAACCTTGGAGGTTTTCTTTCCTTCTATAAGGTAACAAAATAATTAATGCTAGTAATCCTACTACAACAAGGAAGAATTTAGCTAATAAAGGAAACACAATACATGCAACTCCTTTATATTATTTAGAAGACAAAGATACTTTCTTAAATAAGATGAGATACCCTAAATAAGGCCCCAAGTCAGCCTTAAGAGTTTGAATCCCGAAATAAGACCCCAAAATAAGGCATTCCAACGAGCTTTATACTGTAACTCATGAGCTGAAATACTCCTCAAATATTGGTCCAATACCAAGCCATGTTGACCAAAATAGGTGTGTAGTCACACGAAGAATGTATGGAGCAAATATGTTGGGACGTGACACTAGCTATTTATGTTGTATATTGAAGATAAAGAAAAGAAAGGCAAACTAACATTTGCTTTATTTATTTTTTGTTTTCAAACTTTTGGTGCTTTCTTTAATTTCCAGGACCATGTGGGGCTACGAATTTTGAACCTCCACTGAGCTAATGATTAATAAAAACAAAGCATATTCATGAGCTGTAAAAATTAAATATATATATATATATATGGTATGTCTAAGCATTGATAGAAGAGGAATTCGGCATGTTATCACTAAAAATATTAAAAGATGTGGACTCTTTGCACCTTAATCACAAGCATATCTTGATCGGATCCCTTGCTAAAAAAATTAGTGGGAAATCTTCAATTGCTCACAAGAATTTTGCGAGCAAATATCTGGATCGGATCCTTGGTAAGAAATTAGTGGAAAATCTTCAGTTGGTCACTAGAATTTATTTGCACCCTGAAATTTTTGAGTGTAAGCCCTTGATTTGAGTCATTTCACCTTCCACAGATGGTAAACATAATAGGGTACCCACATACCACCATCACTATAGCAATGCCCTATCTCAATTATGTGCATCTTTTTTCCTGCAAAAGTTTACTTTGTGTCAATTATTGTCTTATACTACAATTTGTTTTCAAATCAGTAGGGATAACAATGCCTTTCAGGCATTTTTCGATATAATAGCCTTCAGACAGATCAACGATTGATTATGGTCCGAAGGAGATAAGAATAATGTCTTAAGAAGAATAGAATAATATCTGAATCTCGTAAGAATAAGACTAATAGGCTAATAGATTCAGGCCCGAAAAATAACAAATATTTGTGTACGTTTTTTTATTCATGTCTGTTATTGTGAAGAATCGAATCCAATACCTAATTTATGATATTGCGATGTCTTAATCAAGTGAGTTAATATTTGTTGACTCATCCAACATCATGAAGATGAAATATACTTTTTTCATTTAATGGATTAATAAATATTTATAGGAAAAATACACTATATATTAGTTTAACATCCCAATCATTTAATTCATGAGTTCTTACTAAAATGTGTTGATTTTATCCTAATTAATTACAAACAGGTAGTGTAGCTCTATAAATCCTATAATAAAGGAATAACACATTTAATATTTCTTGAACAAATAAAACACTTTGAAAAGTTGATATTAGTTTCGCATATTAGTTAAAAAAAAAAACACTTCTAGCAACAAGTGTTTTTGAGATAATGCCATGGTCTTCTTCAACATCTCATTTTTTGCTTGCCTGGAATCTTTCATGGCTCCATATTATCTTTAATAACCCAATATAAAAGTGCCACTTTGAGTAGTTTCATGTCAACTCTTTAAAACATAACAGCAATAAATAAATAAATCAATAGAATTAAGTCCCAAATTCTTATCTAGTCTAGCTTAAGAATTTAGAGGCTGCAGGGAACATGAGTAGTGGGAATCACATAAACGATTTTGTGTTATATTTTAATAGATAACAAAGAACAAATGGATATAATATTTAACACAATTCAGAGTTGGTCCTATACATAGACAGATTATACATCATTTATGTTCTCAATTTTATTTTTTTATATTATTCCCATCAAATAACTAATAACTAATTACTCTAATTTTTTTATTATTATATTATGCTATGTTGAAAATCTTAAAATATACAAATAACCTTTGGTTTTGAGAATATCAAGATGAACCCTTTCCCTATTAATAAATTACACGAGCATTTTCGTCTGCAAGTTGCTACCTCTGAGATTTGCCATCACTTTTTAAATCTAATCTTTCTACTCAATTATTATATCGCAAGTAGGCCTCAATGGGATAAAGATTAGCAACAATATTTGTATTAATAAATAATTATTCAAGAATAAAAGATGAGATACTGCAAATTACTTCTTTATTTATCTATTCTCTTTTTTTGTTAATAAATTTTATAATTTCTTTTTATTTATTGTTATTTATTTTGTGTTCATTTATTTATTTATTTATTTATTTTATTTAATATTACTTATGTATAATAGAAAATGTTCTCTTATATGTTAGAAAATTATATTTTAAAAGAAGAGTTCAAATTGGTGAGATGTTTCCTCAACGCATTTCAGCTGAGCAAAAATTAACTTAATTGTCTCTAATGAAATCTGACACCTTACTTGATTAAAAATATATTCGTGTTAATGTGTATGGCTTGGAATGTTCAGAAATTTCTCGAATGATTTCTGAAAATTCCCAAACCGAATTCTCAACATCTTTTGTATTGTTTCAAAAAATATTTGTAAGGATGACATGATATCTCCCAAAATATAACTTCAATCTCGAATGTAGAGACTCCATCCTATATTCGAAAAATACATTATGTTTTTTCAAAAATAGAAAAATAATAAACAGAATTGAAATAATAAAACTATAAAGTAACTATACATTTTCTTTGATAAGGCATGCATATGGAATTAGAATATGTAATCATGACAGCGAGTTTCGTATTGATGATAGTTATTAATGCATAATAAAATATCTATTTGAAAAGGTAATATCAAGTAAAAAAAACTTATCAATCATAACCTTAATTAGATTAGCGATTATTAAGAAACATATATTAACTAATTATAACATCTCCCTCCATGAGATGCTACCAACAGGAAATAGGCCGTACTATCCCCCGAGCTCTGACCTTATAAGTCTTCTCAACTCTACTAATCTTATCTAATACATAAACTCATGCATAGGGACCATTGCCCAACTTGATAACATGGAATGCATCTCAAATACTCATACGATGTACTCAACAGTACTTAATATTATAATTCTGATAATGAACATTTTTAACACAATAACATACTCAATCTCTACTATACAACATGTAAGAAAAATGACTTTACTTATACTCTGACTGCAATACAGCTCCGACTCGACCTGGTGGACTCAAACCCTCTAGCGACTGCCATCAGTATCGGTCCTCTCGAGTCATCCTCTAGTATACATGCAAAACAAAGAAACTCGGAGTGGTGGGGGTTAGATCGTTTGAACGATGTAGTGAGTGAACGGTTTTAAAAAAAATTAATTACTTTTTGAAAATTCATGGTTCTAAAACCAAATTCATCTCAAATCATCTCTTCTGAAATCTCTTTCATTATCTGAAAAATAACTTTCTTTCTCAAATTTTTTTTTAAAACTGTTTTTGGTCTGTAAATCTATGGAATTCTCATAAAATAGTTTCTTATGAAAACTCTTTCTTAAAACCATCTTTTATGTAAGTCTGTCTCTGAAAATCTGTTTCTAAAAAATTTATATCTGAATGTCTGTTGAAAACCTGACGCATGGGGGCGTTACGTATCACTGTCCCCCCATACACCTAACTAGTGGTCTTGGGCATTACATATCATCGTCCCTCATGCCATGGAACTAGACCCAGGAGTGATGATCCATGTTACTACCTGACCCTGAAACTAGGGTCTATGGGTGTTACGTATCGCCACCTCATAGCCCTGAATCTAGGATCTGAGGGCGTTATGTATCGTCGTCCCTCAGTCATGCTCTACATGTGCACATGTTATCCGTTAATTCCATAAGTTACAGCCTGAGGTGGGTTTTCCCCCCATGCCTCCAAAATCATAAAATCATATTTTTTTAATCATCACTTTTCTAAAACATTTCTCAAAACATGCTTAATCAAAATATATTTGAAAGTAAACTTGGCTAGCGCCCTAAATGCGGAAAAGTAAGTTTCAATACGAAACATATAAGTGAAATCAATTTGAGAAAATGGTCAACTCACCAATCAACCTGCATTACCCTAAACCTTGAATGTAACTGGGTTACTTTTGATCTTGGATGCAACTGAAAGAATTTCTGTGGAAAATGAATTTGTCATGTTATTCAAGTATGATTAGTATATTAAACGAAGAAACTGATCATTGTCTTGGATGTAGGGCTTAGATGATGTTGATATGAAACCCTTGAGTGGCCTCTAAAATTTTAGGATGAAACTGAAATGGCTAATATTAATCCTGGGAAATGGCCACGCTTCGGGATGCCCACTAGGCAGGACTGAAACTGAGAACAAATTGAGTTCTATGTCATGACGCTGGATGTTGCGCGTCGTGACGTCTATGAAACAGAATCGAGCCATAAGGCATGCTATGTTACCCGTCGCGACGCTAAGCTTGGAGCATCCCGACGCTCACACAAGTAGAGTTGAAATGGAGGTTTTCTCATTGTTACGCATCACAACGATATGAAGTTCGTGTCGCGATGCTCGCCTGTTTCCAAGCCCCAACATCAACTCTTCCACGTCTAGCTTACTTAAATGCACCTCCAACACCATTTATTACAACTATACACAAATAATTCTTTAAACTTCCATATTAAAGCATGCTAAACCAACATTCCATCATCAACTTAACCCTTTAATCTTCATAACCCCAACTTAGCTCAATGCTTAGCATTATTAAATTTGGCAATTTCTTAAAACAAAATCTATTTTCTAGTTGATTATCCACTTAATGCAATCTCTAACATGCACAAAACTTTTGCATAACATCACCCAATTAAGACATCACAAGTCAATTGTTGGGTCAAAATGGCCTTACCTCATTTCATTAGATTTCATTCATCATCAAGTCTCATATGGTTGCTATTCTTCTTCTTGTTATGTGAGGATTTGTATTTATTTCATATTCTTTCCTTCTTATTTCTTCTTTCTTTCTTTCTTTCATTCTTCTTCTTCTTCTTCTCACGTTTCTCTCTTTCTCTCAAATGTTGGGGATTAGTAAATAATATCCCTTTATTTATAATATGGGCTATTTAGCTAATTTGTACTATTTTGATTTGAAGAAAAATCAAAATTTTGGAGAGAAATGTAGAATTCTCTAGATAGGTCCGCATGTACTATTTATCTGAAATTTTGAATTGTATTTTTAACCTGTTTCTGGTTTGAATTTGGAATAATGTTCACACGGAAGTTGTAAGCTTTCTGAAGATATAAAGTTCATAAAAATCGGAGATCGTATGAAAAAGTTACGGCCCAAAAGACAATGGCTATCCGAATTTAATCTTGAAATAAGTCCTTATCGGAACTGCGAGAGATATTTTGGAATGTTCAAAAAGTAATTTGTGAGTCCATTCATGTTTGAACATGATTTTCATCATGTATTAAGCCAACCGTAATTTAGTAGTCTTCGGGGTTACTTGGGTGTTACAAATTCTCCCCCCTTAAATATGATTCATCATTGAATCCTTTTAAGTACTGAAATTCAGAAACTGTCTTGGGATTCTTGTTACCGAATCTCTTACCACGAGTTACCCATTTTACACACTATCCTCTAGGCCATTGAATTCCAAGTGATCATATATTCATAGCCAATTTCACTTTATCAGTTATACCGCATTACTTCACGACGGTCTCCAATAATCTGTCGACATACTATGGTGTAATGCGACTATCCTGGTGGACCTTGTATGCCTTGATTTGAAAATCATAACTGGGGATGTACTTCAATCTATCAGCGTGAACTTATACTCCGCTAAAAAACTATTTATATTATCTAGGTCCGGTTTGAGTTAATTGATGAGTGGTAAATGCATCACTATTTCCCACTCATTTAACCTAATATTTTGTATAGTTTCTTGAGTTTTGTGAATATTTTGATGTGTTTTGTGTTATTTTGTAGATAAATAAAGTTTCAGGACATTTTGGAGGTGATTTTGGGCCAAAACAGTGAAAAAGGACAAAAAGGGCAAAATGGTCATTTCGTGCGTCACGACGAGCTGCCCGCGACCCATATCATGCGCCGGGGACACATGTCAGAATCTGAGAAGTTTGACTTTGCTAACGTGCACTGGACTTTGCTTACGTGCGTCGTGCCATGTGTCAACATCACAGTCGATCTACTAACGTGCGATGTGCCACGGATCATCATCCTATGGTGTCGACAATCACATCGCCATGTGTCGCCACTTGTCAGCCACGTCATCATCCACGTCGACAGATGACCGAGTCAACCTGCCACGTGTCAACCACATCATCATCAACCAATCACGAAGTGCCACGTGTCACAATCCTACAGTGCCGACAATCACTTTCGCCACGTCAGCGTCATGTCATCGCCACGTCCCCATAATTATTGAGTCATTTATCCGAATTGCCATGTCAGCGGATAAGAATCTGAGCAGACCAATCACACGTTGACACGTCAGCGCGTCGCGACGCGGAGGGCATACCAAGGCCTATAAATAGAGCTCATAAATTTCAGTTTTAGATGTACCTTCCTCTTTGAATTCTCTGATATAAATAGGGAGTTTTCTACCTAGTTTCTTTTTAATTTCAGTTTTGTAATTAATTTTAATTACGTTATGTAATAGTAATTTACTTTTATAATAGTAATAGTAATTTACCTTTTTAACTTTTACAGTTTTTACTATTCAACCATGAGGAGGTAACATCCCCCTACTAGGGTGAAAGTTAATTCTTTTACTATTTCTATTTAGATTAATCTCCCTTAATTATAATATATTCACTATTTAAATTTTGACTTAATGAGGATACCGCTATATTGGCCGGTTGGTAATCATTTATAAACTGGTTTTAATTTGACTAAGCAAGGATACCGCCAGATTGGTAGGTTGGTAATTGTAGGAAACATAATGTTGACGACGCTGTTCTAGGCTCGCGGCCTAGTTGGCAGTATGAAATAACATGGAGTCGCCACCCGGTGTGAACCGGGAGAAAGATTTAAGGCCGCACTCACCCCTCGCAAGGGAAGACCTCAAAGCGTTGGGTTCAGAATGGTCCCTTACTTATGTCACTTGTGATGATATGGTTTGTGCAATAAACTAACCGAATCTATTCAACATTCATGCTCAATGGTACTTAGATCTAACATGCTTTCATCCAAATAACTCCACGCAATATAACACAACGAGCATATTGAACCATTAAACCAAAGTAAACAAATAACTAATTAAACATAAATATAAACTAAACGAAACATCATGCATAAAGAATGAAGAAACAACATGCCTAAATAACACAATCATGCTTTGAAAATTAAATAACAAGACTAAATTAACGCATGCTTAAAATAATAAATAAACGGCCTAGAACTATGACATGCTCAAATACAAATTTGGATGAGATGAGATACGTGCATCTTAAGTGGTACATGACGTTTTATCCCGAGTGCAGACCGCAATACCGTCCATTCGGAATCGGCTACGGAATTTACGTCCGGGTTTCCATCCGATATACCAAAAAAGGGAACACACATCCCGCTCATCCAACAGTCAAATCATGCCTCAAACGACTCTCATGCAATAATATTTTAAAATAAATAAAATAAAACGAAAGAAGATAAGTAAGAAAGTGCCCTCAGGTCTAACCTCTTTTGTTGTCTCACGAAAGGGCGTTACACGTCCGTTGGAAGGGTGAATGATCCGCCACTCTTTTGGTTCTGTGGCTTAACTGGGCTGGTTTTGTGGCGCTTAGATAAGAGTTTCTTCATTCTGGGGTTGTTGGCTTATGAGTGGGTGATGGCTAATGAAGGCTAGGTAGTCTGCTTGGTTTATGCGTGAAGGGAGATGGCGTTGAGGGGCAGGGGGCTTTGTGAGGCGTGATGGGCTGATGGAGTTGAGGGGCAGGTGTCTTTGTGAGGCGTGGTGTGAGGAGGCTTAGAGACGTGTGGAGCAGGCAACGTGTGGCTAAGGTGCAGGCTATTGAATGCGTTGGCTAGTGGCTTTTGGCTTGTTGTGGTGCGGTCGTGTAGAGAAGGTTTTGGAGAGTTGTTAAATGGCGAGTGGCGTGAGTGACCTAGGTTTATTTCCTTTGGTATTTCCGTGAGAATGAGCCGGTCAGGGTTTGATAAAGGGGTGAATGGTTATTTTTATAGGCAAGGGGATGGGTTTTACCTTGTTGGGGAAGGAATCAAATTTGTGTATTAATTATGAGATATTTTTAATTTAGTATGTGATAGGGAAAATCTTTTAATTACGGGAAGTGGTTTGATTTATTCTTTTTAGTTAAGGATATGATTTATTTAATTTAGGAAGGTGATTAAATTAAATTAGGAATGTGTTTTATTTAAATTAGGAATTTAATTTAGTTTAATTTCAAGTTCAATTTAATTGGTGAATGTGATTTAATTTAATTTAAGTTTAATTTTAATTGGTTTTAATTTTTAATTTGTGAGATATGTTTTAATGGGTTTGGTGTGTTTTAAGACAGAGGTCCAACAAGCGAACCCGAAGCGAAACAAGCAAGTTAAATCTAACGAAAATTCCATTTTCTAACTTTACCCTTCCAGCGTCTGTTTCCCGCGACTTTCATGACTAAAGAGGTAGTTGCCTCCATACGAGACTCATCATTGGGCTAATGTGTAAAAATGCAATGCCTACAGTCGCCCCCACTTTCATGGGACTTGTGCAGTGTGTGACAATGACAATTGCTATCAAAGTACGTGCAATGCATTTTACTTACCTTGCTCGCCAGCTGCCACATGGTCCGCCTGTTGTGTTGAGTTGATATGATGTTGAGGTGCTTCGACCTCTGGTCCATTCCCGAACCGTTGTTGTGATGTGGTCCATTCCCGAACCGTTGATGTGATCAGGTCCATTCTCAAACCATCACCGTGATGTGGTCCATTCCCGAACCGTGCTCCATTCCCGGAGTGTTACTGTGATGTGGTCCATTCACGAACCGTTGATGTGATGTGGTCCATCCCCGAACCGTTGATGTGATGAGGTGTGATGAGGTCCATTCCCGAACCGATCTCCATTCCCGGAGTGTTGTTGTGATGTGATGAGGTATGATGAGGTCCATTCCCGAACCGTCACCGTGTTGTGGTCCATTCCCGATCGATCTCCATTCCCGGAGTGACATTCTCGGCGTGCTCATTCCGAGCTATCCATTCCCGGACTATATCTCCATTCCCAGCGTGCCATTCTCGGCGTGTCCATTCCCGGACTATATCTCCATTCTCGGAGTGCCATTCTCGGGGTGCCATTCTCGGCGTGTCTATTCTCGGACTAAACTGATCTGATGTAATATGGGCCTCGCCCCCAGAATGCCATACCCGGCAATGCTGATCTGGTGTAATGTGGGCCTCGCCCCCAGAATGCCATACCCGGCAGAAGCTGATCTGATGTAATGTGGGCCTCGCCCCCAGAATGCCATACCCGGTAATGCTGATACTGATGTAATGTGGGCCTCGCCCCCAGAATGCCATACCCGGTAATGCTGATACTGATGTAATGTGGGCCTCGCCCCCAGAATGCCATACCTGGCAAGACTCATACTGATAAAGATGTGGGCCTCGCCCCCAGAGTGCCATACCCGGCAAGACTGATATTGATGTTAATACGGGCCTCGCCCCAAACTGATGCTGATGTGGGCCTCGCCCTAAACTGATGCTGATGTAGGCCTCGACCCTGGGATTCATTCCAAATTCTGACGACATGGGCCTCGGCCCTGGGATTCATTCCAAATTCTGAAGACGTGGGCCTCGGCCTTGGGATTCATTCCAAATTCTGACGACGTGGGCCTCGGCCCTGGGATTCATTCCCTGGATTCATTCCAAATTCTAATAAGGTGGTCCTCAGCCCTGGGATTCATTCCCTGGATCCATTCCAAATTCTGACGATGTGGGCCTCAGCCCTGGGATGATACTGATGTGGGCTTCGCCCCAAAACTGAAACTGATGTGGGCCTTGCCCCAAAACTGATACTGACGTGGGCCTCACCCCAATACTGTTGTGGGCCTCATCCCAAACAGATATTGATATGGGCCTCAACCCCGGGACCCATCCCCAAACGAATACTGATATGGGCCTTGCCCTCATGCTGACTCTAATGTGGGCCTCACCCCATGCTGATACTGATATGGTCCTCGCCCCAAACGGATACTGATGTGGGCCTCGCCTCCATGCTGATACTGATATGGGCCTCAGCCCTGGGACTCATCCCCAAAACTACTACTCGTATGTTGCTGATTCTGGTTGGCTTGTCTTTGCCGCTTTCTCTTTTTCTTCTTTGAAACCTGTGAAAAACAAAACAAACACAAAAAAGAATGCAAAATATGTTACGTGTATGCATGCATGCATGAATGATTTTCCTATCCCGCTGGGTTAGGTTTTCCGCCAGTCCTCCAGGTGATTGCTCGGCATTCTCTTAGTCTCATGACCCAATATCTTGTTATGTCCCTGATTCACGATGTAGTAGACTGGTCGCCCCCAGTCTTGATTTAGCTTTCTGCTCTCTGCTGTTTTGTACTTGATCAAGATGAACCACATGGTGGGGCCTTCCATATCATCATGTTATATCACATTCTACGAAATAGTCCCAATAGTTATACATATCATTGTCCTCAAAGAATGCTCAGTAATGAAACCAAAGAACCTTCAAAACATTCGATGTAACTTAAATCCAAGTCTTTGAATAAATGATCTAAGCCAGACTCACAGTGTGTGTGTGCAAAGGTTCTTTCACAGCTTAATTCCTAAGTAGGCCAACCCAATGATTTTGTTTCAAAAATCGGAATCGATGGGTCAAACCAACCTAGATATCTCAATTATGCCTGCAGTTGCTTTTTTTGTGCCCAATGTGGTATGGTTTTTTTTCTTTTTTGTCTCTCTCTTTTTTCTTTTCATTTTGAACTTCTTTTTTTCTTTTTCTTTTTCTTTTTCTCTTTTTCTCTTTCTCTTTTTTTTTCAACACACCTACCCTTTAAGGTAGCATTTCTCCTCATGGTGGTCCTAATACTCGCCCATGGGTAGCTTCACGCTTATCAGTTATATGTGGTTCAATTTTTTTCTTTAGAGACTTTTTCTTTCATTTTCAACCATACCACACATCATAACATAAGAAAATCAAGCTAGACATCTAAGCAAATGGTCATTCACCGACCTACGATTTCTTCAACTAGTCACTTTGCCAACTACTCAGGTTTTCACTGCTAAGAACCATAATCAAGTGCTTACGAGTCTAACATAGATCAATCACTCAAAGTATCAGATAAAAGCACGTCAAAGGTTTATCGTTTCTAAGGTTTCACCCTAAAGCAATCAATTTCATCTTTGGACTTATGTCTAATTATCAAGGACTAAAAACAAACAATTTCATTTTTTCATTTTTTTTCTTTTCCTCTTTTTTCTTTTTTTTTTCTTTTTTTTCTTTTTTCTTTTTTTTTTCTTTTTTTTTTCTTTTTTTCTTTTTTCTTTTTTTTTTTTTCTTTTTTCTTTGTTTTTTCTCTTTTTTTTAAAGGCCCCCAATGGTCTTTCTATCATTGCAGTAAAGTTCTCTGTTCCTCGGTTTCCTTTTCCACGATATCCATGTTTGCTAAACTCTTCTTTGACAAGTCTTCTTTTTCCTAACCCAACGGATATCTATGATGGATTTAAGACACGAGGTTTAACA
The DNA here is from genome assembly GCA_019454045.1 of Zanthoxylum bungeanum. Lineage (NCBI taxonomy): Eukaryota > Viridiplantae > Streptophyta > Magnoliopsida > Sapindales > Rutaceae > Zanthoxylum > Zanthoxylum bungeanum. The sequence goes on along the minus strand of SKCR01044600.1, from coordinate 28,016 downwards.
TGATGCATGTATGCATGAGATGCATGGGATGTATGAGACATAATATGCATGGGGTTATCAAAAGCATAAAGGTGGCCCCAATAGGTCATACAACTATGGTTCACATGTGGGTTTACGGGAGTGTGGACAAAGGCTTTCATTTGACGAAGGATTACCCACAACTAGGACTCCCCACTCAAGGGTTCGAGCGACCAAGTGAGTGCACCTTTTTTATACCTTACGGTACGTGCCAACGAGTTATGGTGTATGACTAACTGTCGAATGGATTTCTCGTTGTAGATTCCCCAGAGGGAGGGTGGAGCGAGGCTCTCTTAAGTACCCAAGCCCCTTAGGCTCTTATCGCTTGGTGTCAGGAATAAACAACGAGTCCTCCAAACTAGTCTGTCACAACGAGCTACAAGTAATCGTTATCTCGGTGTCTTCACAGCTTTTCCTTTTAAAAAGGTAGTGAGTGAAGGAAGACATCGAACCATTACCTAGCCTTTACAATGCCTTTGATTACACCCTTTTCAACTCACTATGGAAACGATTAATTAAAGCACAAATTATACACATCACAAGACATGATTTCAGGGCCGATTCAAAATGATCCCCAGTGGAGTCGCCAGACTGTAGGACACAGAATGTTAACAACGCTGTTCTAGGCTCGCGGCCTAGTTGGGAGTACGAAATAACATGGAGTCGCCACCCGGTGTGAACCGGGAGAAAGATTTAAGGCCGCACTCACCCCTCGCAAGGGAAGACCTCAAACCGTTGGGTTCGGAATGGTCCCTTACTTATGTCACTTGTGATGATATGATTTGTGCAATAAACTAACCGAATCTATTCAACATTCATGCTCAAGGGTACTTAGATCTAACATGCTTTCATCCAAATAACTCCACGAAATATAACACAACGAGCATATTGAACCATTAACCAAAGTAAACAAATAACTAATTAAACATAAACATAAACTAAATGAAACATCATGCATAAAGAATGAAGAAACAACATGCCTAAATAACACAATCATGCTTTGAAAATTAAATAACAAGACTAAATTAACTCATGATTAAAACAATAAATAAACGGCCAAGAACTATGACATGCTCAAATACAAATTTGGATGAGACGAGATACATGCATCTTAAGTGGTACGTGGCGTTGTGTCCCGAGTGCAGACCGCAATACCGTCCATTCGGAATCGGCTACGGAATTTACGTCCGGGTTTCCATCCGATATACCACAAAAGGGAACACACATCCCGCTCATCCAACAATCACATCATGCCTCAAACGACTCTCATGCAATAATATTTTAAAACAAATAAAATAAAACGAAAGAAGATAAGTAAGAAGGTGCCCTCAGGTCTAACCTCTTTTGTTGTCTCACGAAAGGGCGTTACACGTCTGTTGGAAGGGTGAATGATCCGCAACTCTTTTGGTTCACCAACTCAACGTCTTTCCTCGCTGTTTTGCTGTTCGGGCTGCTGTTTTTACTCCGTTTCACTGCTATTTTGCTGCTGTTTTTCAGGCCACTGTTTTGGTTGTTTAGGGGACTGTTTTGAGCGAATTTAAGGCTAAAGGCTGCTGTTTTTGAGGTTTTTTAGGGGGAACTTTATGCAGTTTTTTGGTACAGTTTTAGGGTGGTTTTAAGGCTATTTATGGGTTGTTTTGGGTTAGTTTCGGGACTGATTTGCGGCTGAACTGGGCTGGTTTTGTGGTGCTTAGATAAGGGTTTCGTGGGGTTGTTGGCTTATAAGTGGGTGATGGCTAATGAAGGCTAGGTAGTCTGCTTGGTTTATGCGTGAAGGGAGATGGCGTTGAGGGGCATGGGGCTTTGTGAGGCGTGATGGGCTGATGGCATTGAGGGGCATGTGTCTTTGTGAGGCGTGGTGTGAGGAGGCTTAGGGACGTGTGGAGTAGGCAACGTGTGGCTAAGGTGCAGGCTATTGAATGCGTTGGTTAGTGGCTTTTGGCTTCTTGTGGTGCGGTCGTGTAGAGAAGGTTTTGGGGAGTTGTTGAATGGCGAGTGGCGTGAGTGACCTAGGTTTATTTCCTTTGTGTTTTCCGTGAGAATGAGCCGGTCAGGGTTTGATAAAGGGGTGAATGGTTATTTTTATAGGCAAGGGGATGGGTTTTACCTTGTTGGGGAAGGAATCAAATTTGTGTATTAATTAGGAGATATTTTTAATTTAGTATGTGATAGGGAAAATCTTTTAATTAAGGGAAGTGATTTGATTTATTCTTTTTAGTTAAGGATATGATTTATTTAATTTAGGAAGGTGATTAAATTAAATTAGGAATGTGTTTTATTTAAATAAGAATTTAATTTAATTTAATTTCAAGTTCAATTTAATTGGTGAATGTGATTTAATTTAATTTAAATTTATTTTAATTGGTTTTAATTATTTAATTTGTGAAATATGTTTTAATGGGTTTGGTGTGTTTTAAGACAGAGGTCCAACAAGCGAACCCGAAGCGAAACAAGCGAGTTAAATCCAACGAAAATTCCATTTCCAACTTTACCCTTCCAGCGTCCGTTTCCCGCGACTTTCATGACTAAAGAGGTAGTTGCCTCCATACGAGACTCATCATTGGGCTAATGTGTAAAAATGCAATGCCTATAGTAATTAAACATTCTTAACGCCTATATGGCAGGTTTATGGAAAAAATTTTGATACCGCGTATATGGCTAATTTTGGACTTAAATTCACTTAATCAGGTTACCGCCTATATGGCTGGTTGGCAAAATTATCACAAGTTAATATATTATATTAAGGGATATATCTAAATTAGTAGTAGTTAAAGTAGATCATTTTACCTTAGCATTTATTTTATTGTAATTTTACTTTTCAGTATTTATTTTACTGCATTTATTTTTCAGCATTGTAATTTATGTCTTATTTTTTAAGTTTTTACTAGCCCTAGTTATGTGTCGTAACTAAGTTAGTTATTTAGGGTTGTGATGACTTCTAATATCACCGGTTTATAAGGGGTTATTTTATAGTTTGGGTAATTTAAAGGTTTACTTATTAAGTCTTAAGCTTAATGCGTCTTGTTAATTGGACACTAATAAGATTGAATTGGTAAATCTAAAACAAACTTGACAAAGGAATTTTAGGTTTCAGCCTTAGACTTAATAGCTCACGATCTTCCCTGAGGATAGATATCCCTTTAATAGATTTCCTTACAGGATAGACATATACCTGTCGGACGGGGGTAACATTTATTGGAACTTAATCTTAAGCTTACCGCCTATATGGCAGGTTTATGGAAAAAATTTGATACCGCCTATATGGCTGGTTTTTGGACTTAATTTGAATTAATCAGGTTACCGTCTATATGGCTTGTTGGAAAAATTATCACAAGTTAATATATTATATTAAGGGAGATATCTAATTATTAGTAGTAAAAGTAGATCATTTTACCTTAGTATTTTATTTTATTGTAATTTTACTTTTCAGTATTTATTTTACCGCATTTACTTTTCAGCATTGTAATTTATTTCTTTTATTTTTAAGTTTTTACTAGCCTAGTTATGTGTCGTAACTAAGTTAGTTATCTAGGTTTGTGTTGACTTCTAATATCACCGGTTTATAACGGGTTATTTTATAGTTTGGGTAATTTAAAGATTTACTTATTAAGTCTTAAGCTTAATGCATCTTGTTAATTGGCCACTAATAAGATTGATCTGGTAAATCTAAAATAAACTTGACAAAGGAATTTTAGGTTCCAGCCTTAGACTTAATAGCTCATGATCTTCCTTGAGGATAGATAACCCTTTAATAGATTTCCTTACAGGATAGACATATACTTGTCGGGCGGGGTAACCTTTATTGGAACTTAATCTTAATGAATCCAGGTAATTTGGTTGACATAGACATATGGTTCAATTGGGTTATACCGGGTATTTGCGTCTGACCATCGACATAGGCTTTCTTATAATTTCTTGTTCCAGGTTAGTAAACTGATTTATTATACAAACTTGAAATAACCACTTCATCTTTTAAAAGACATTACAAAGATTCACAACCATAGATAGTTTCTTAATATTGAATTTTCTTAAATCTATTTTCGTGCAATTTTATATACTTGTTTTTAAATTTAGAATCATTACCATTTCAAATCAATAAATCAACCTGTTAGATACTAGTAATCATTTGACCTCATAAAATTAATAGATTAGGTATTAAGTCCTCGTAGGATCGATACTTTTTATACTACTTGAACGATACGTGCGCTTGCGTTATACGCGTGTGTTACGCACCGGTCAAGTTTTTTACGCCATTTCCTGGGACTTATTTATCTTTCACTATTAGTTTTGGGGTTAGATACGTTACTTGTATCTATTTTTTTTTACTTATTATTTTTTTATTATGTTTCAGGTTCTCAGAAACTACATGAGACAAACCAGAAGCTTTAAACTCTGACCGCTCGACCCAGAAATTGAAAGAACCATAAGACAGTTGACAAGGGAAAGGAGTGAAGGCCAAGAAGCTTTAGTCAACATGGAACCTGAACCTTTGGAGGTTGCACCACCAATACCCATTCGAGACAGAACCATTCCGGTGGTAGACGGCTTCATTTCCTGTATTGGACTTCCTCCTTTACCAGTAAATGCGTGTGACATCAAAACGTGCATTCAGATGATTCAACAGTCAGTGCAGTTTGGGGGGAAAGCAACTGAAGATCCTAATACCCACATCAGTAACTTCCTAGAAGTGTGCAGGACTTTCAATTACAACCGAGAAGCTGAAGAAGCAATAAGACTACGAGTTTTTCCATATTCCTTGAAAGACAGAGCTAAAGCTTGGCTACATTCACTGCCAGCAGGTTCCATCACAACTTGGAACACTTTAACCACCAATTCCTTGCAAAATACTTTCCACCTGCCAGAACTGGAAAGCTGAGGAATGACATCACATCCTTTGTACAACAAGACTCAGAAACTCTCTACGAAGCTTGGGAAAGGTATAAAGATTTGCTCCGGAAATGTCCTCACCATGAGATTCCAGAATGGCTTCAATTCCAAACTTTCTATAATGGACTTTCTGGACTGATGAGAACCACAATCGATGCTCCTGCTGAGGGAGCTTTAATGGCAAAAGGAGAAGATCAAGCGTGGGACCTAATCGAAGAAATGGCCAACATCAATTTCTTATGGCCAACAGAAAAGAGCATGATCCAAAGAATTGCAGGAATTTATGAAATTGGAGCCAATACAGCAGTCAACGATAAGTTGGATCAAATATGCAAATTCATGGAGACTCTTACCACTGGATCCACAAGTTCACCATATGGAGGAGCACCAGAACCAAACCAACTTCAAGAAACGGTGAATTATGTCAACAATTTCAAAAGACAGAGGAACAATCCATATTCCAACACCTACAACCCAGGGTGGAGGAATCATCCCAATTTTTCATGGAGAAACAATTCAGGGAAAAAGAACAATCCACCACCTGGATTCCAACAGCAGAACTATCCACCACGTGGATTCCAGAAACAGAACAAAGGCCATGAGCAGGCAAATGAACCAAGAATATCAGAAGTGTTGGCTCAGATAAAAAAGTACGATGCTATGTTTCAGAGCCAATCTGCTTCCATCAAAGCACTAGAGAATCAAATCGGACAACTGACCAATGGTTAGAGTTATAGACCGCCAGGTAGTCTTCCCAGCAACACAGAACAAAATCCAAGGAACCGATAGAATGAGCAATGTCAAGCCATCACCTTGAAAAGTGGTACTGAGATCAACAAAGATGTTGGAATCAAGGCAACAATGAGGAAGTTCCAAAAGATGCAGTTCCACAGATGGAAGAAAAAGAAGCAAAGGAAAAAGAAAAAGATCAGATCACTCCACCTCCAACTTTTCCACAGCGACTTCAGAAAAACAAACTGGACAAGCAGTTTCCTCGATTCCTGGAGGTGTTCAAAAAGCTGCACATCAACATTCCATTTGCAAAAGCCTTGGAAGATTGCCAGCTATGTAAAATTCATGAAAGACATTCTTTCAGGAAAACGAAGATTTGGAGATTACGAGACAGTAACATTGACGGAAGAATACAGTGCCATCATTCAAAGGAAACTTCCCCCGAAGTTGAAAGATCCTGACAGTTTGACAGTTCCATGCACCATTGGAGAACATTATATCAGTAAGGCTTTATGTGATTTAGGTGCAAGTGTTAATTTAATGCATTTTTCTATTTACAGGAAACTGAAAATTGGAGAAGCAATGCCTACCTCAGTCTCTTTGCAACTTGCTGATCGAACGCTCGCATTTCCAAGAGGTGTCGTTGAAGATGTCCTGGTCAAAGTTGACAAACTCATTCTTCCAGCAGATTTCATTATCCTATACATGGAAGAAGACAAAGATGTACCTATCATCCTTGGAAGACCATTCTTGGCGACATGACGAACTGTGATTGATGTAAAAAATGGAGAACTAACTATGAAAGTATGGAAGTATGGAAGTATTCATGGATGAATTTTTGGTGTTTGGAGACTCTTTTGACCACTGCTTGCAAAATTTGAAATAGGTGTTACAAAGATGTGAAGATACCAACCTGGTACTCAACTGGGAGAAATGCCACTTCATGGTGCACGAAGGTATTGTTCTTGGAACGGATCTCACAAAAGGGAATCGAAGTAGACAAAGCAAAGATTGAAACTATTGAAAAACTACCTCTGCCGACATCAATCAAATGGATTCAGAGCTTTCTCGGACATGCAGGTTTTTGCAGGAGATTTATCAAAGACTTTTCCACAATTGCTAAACCTCTTTGCAATCTTCTGGAGAAGGATGTGCCTTTCAACTTCACCCAAAGAATACCAGGAAGCTTTTGAGATTTAAAACAAAAGCTGATTCCTGCTCTCATCATTGTAGCACCAGACTGGACCCTTCCATTTGAGGTGATGTGTGATGCTAGTGATTTTGCTGTAGGTGCAGTTTTGGGACAACGCAAAGCAAAGATTTTCCATAACATTTACTACTCTAGCAGAACTTTGAATGAAGCTCAACTCAACTACAAAACCACTGAAAAGGAGTTGCTCGCAGTTGTCTATGCTTTTGACAAATTTCGCTCCTATCTGCTGGGTCCCAAAGTGGTGGTCTACACAGATCATTCAGCAATCAAATCCTTGATCACGAAGAAAGATGCCAAACCCAGATTGATCCATTGGATACTTCTTCTGCAAGAATTTGACGTGGAGATCAGAGACAGGAAATGGATAGAGAACTAAGTGGCAGATCATTTATCGAGGCTCGAGAATAGAGAAACAGCTGGCAAAGAACTGACAATCAAAGAAACTTTTCCAGATGAACAATTATTTGCCATGAAACAGTACGTTGTCCCTTGGTATGCTGACTATGTCAACTTTATTGTATCAGGAAAATGGTTGTTGGAATGGACAACTCAGCAAAGGAAGAAATTCTTCAAAGAAGTCAAGCTCTATGTCTAGGATGAGCCGTACCTGTTCAAACGTTGTGCTGATCAATTACTGAGGCGTTGTGTTCCATAGGATGAAGTCAACAGTGTTTTGCAGCATTGTCATTCATCACCATATGGCGGACACTTCAGCGGAAACAAAACTGCAGCAAAAGTCATACAATCAGGTTTGTTCTGGCCTACTCTTTTAAAAATGCTTATCTTTTTGCTTTTCAATGTGACAGGTGCTAGAGAACAGGGAATATTTCGAGGAGAAATGAAGGACCATTGCAAAACATTCTGGAAGTATAGATATTCGATGTGTGGGGTATTGATTTTATGGAACCCTTTGTTCCATCATTCGGAAACCTGTAAATCCTGGTTGCTGTAGACTACGTCTCCAAATGGGTCAAAGCAAATGCACTGCCATCCAATGATTCAAAAGTGGTGATCAAATTCCTGAAAAAGAACATTTTCACTCGGTTCGGAACACCTCGGGCAATTATTAGTGATGGTGGCTCACATTTCTGCAACAGATATTTTGATGCACTCCAATCCAAATACGGAGTTACTCACAAGGTTGCCACTGCTTATCATCCACAATCAAATGGACAGGTTGAAGTTTCAAACACAGAAATAAAAATAATCTTGGAAAGAACTATTGGATCAACAAGTAGGGACAGGTCAACAAAATTGGATGATGCATTATGGGCATACCAAACAGCTTACGAGACACATATTGGTATGTCCCCATATCGATTGGTGTTTGGGAAAGCATGTCATCTGCCAGTTGAGCTTGAACACAAGGCGTACTGGGCAATGAAGAAGTTGAATCTTGATCCACAAGCTGTGGGAGAGAAAAGACTCCACCAACTCAACGAATTGGAGGATTTCGCTTATAGCCTTATGAGAATGCCAGATTGTACAAATAAAAGACCAAGAAATGGCATGATAAAAAAAGATTGCACAGACAGTTGGAACCAAGGCAGCAAGTGTTGTTGTACAATTCACGGTTGAAACTTTTCCCTGAAAAGTTGAAATCAAGATCGTCATGTCTTTTTATGATCACTCAGGTTTTACCATATGGACCTGTTGAGTTACTGGATCCCAACACCAACGAAACATTCAAGGTTAACAGTCAGCGTGTCAAGCACTATTGGGGAGAATAATTTGAGCGATAAAAAGAAAGTGTAACACTTTCAGATCCAGTCTAACATTCGAGAAGTCACGTCTAGCTGTCGACGTTAAACTTAGCACTAGTAGGGAGGCAACCCATGCAATTTCTGAATATATTGTGATTTGGTGTGATTTCATTTTGTGTGTTTAGTTTTTGCAGGTTAAGTCATTTCAGGATGGAAGAAGTTCTCGCAAATCTTCGCAAGCAATTTCCTTCTCTCCCTCAAAAATCTCTGATGAAAGTCTACAAAGCACTCTTGGAACGGATGAGACTACTGATGATCAAAGGTATTCCAACTGATATTCGTTGGATTATTGAAGCACGGGTCCGATTGGCAGGTGAGCCTTCTGAATCTTTTATTTCACATATGCCTGGTTTTGGAAGAAGCACCTATGTAAAGAAACGTTGAGCTAAGCAAATGTGTTTTGTTATAAATGTGCACGTTGTAATTGCAATACTAGTTGTCGTTATTTAGGAATGGTGTCTGATAATCACGAAGATAAAATTAAATTCTTTATGGATGGCTTGAGTAAGGAGATTGTAGATGATATATCTTCAACTCTTGAGACGCATCCCAGTGGATATGTTCATATAGCCATTCGCAAATTACATACACAATTCCAAAAAGAAAGACAACAGTTAAGTCTCGGGATTCTGACTCAAAAAGACCATGTTTGCCAATTTATAAGAAAATTGGATGGGAAGCTTGTCCTTGACGCATAGACGTCAATCAAGCCGCTACATTTCTTGTACATATTATATCTTTTTTTCTTTTCATAATAATTGTGATTTATTTTGTTGTTTTCTTTTATTTTCTCCGACAGGATCCAGACCTTTTTGACTATCACGATTTATTTTACTGTTAACTAATAATTGTCTTTTGGCAGGTACTGGTGCTATTATTTTACTCACTTTTTTCAGGTGTTATAAATTCAACTCATCATTGCACTTTTGAAGACATCCAGAGTAAAACATGGAAGCCACTTCAAGAAGACGAGTTGAAAACATTTGTGTGCTTTGCGGTACTAGTGTTGGTGTTAAGCCACAATACGTAGAAGCAGCACAGGAATTGGGTCGAGTCTTAACTGCAAGGAATATGCACTTAGTATATGGCGGAGGCAATCTTGGACTTATGGGGATCGTTTCAAAAGCTGTACATGAGGGAGGTAGTCACATTTTGGGAATCATCCCAAAACCCTTGGCAGAGGCAAATCTTATTGGACCATCAAACGGAGAAGAGTTAATCGTGCCAGGTATGTCTGAATGATTGGTAGAAATGATTAACCGTGCTGATGCTTTTATTGCTTTGCCAGGTGGCTTGGGTACATTGGTGGAAATTTTTACAGTGTTATCTTGGGCGAACCAGAACATACACCAGAAACCGCTTGGACTGTACAATGATGAAGGATTTTATGATTTTCTTTGTGTGTTTCTTGATGATGCCCTGAGAAATGGGTTCATGTCAAAACCCTTAAAAGAACTCCTCTTCACTACCAGAACTGCCCCGGATCTAATTGACCAAATCTTAGCCTATGAACCACAAATTGACCCTATCCTTTCAAAGATAAATTGGCCTATAAATAGAGCTTGGAAATTTCAGTTTCAGATGTACCTTCCTCTCTGAATTCTCTAATATTAATAAGGAGTTTTCTACCTAGTTTCTTTTTAATTTCAGTTTTATAATTAATTTTAATTACGTTATGTAATAGTAATTTACTTTTGTAATATTAATAGTAATTTACCTTTTTTAACTTTTACAGTTTTTACTATTCAACCATTATGAGGTAACTTCCCCCTGCTAGGGTGAAAGGTAACTCTTTTACTATTGCTATTTAGATTAATCTCCCTTAATTATAATATATTCACTATTTAAATTTTGACTTAATGAGGATACCGCTATATTGGCCGGTTGGTAATCATTTATAAAGTGGTTTTAATCTGAATAAGCAAGGATACCACCAGATTGGTCGGTTGGTAATTAAACTTTCTTACCGCCTATATGGCAGGTTTATGGAAAAATTTTGACACCGCCTATATGGCTGATTTTTGGACTTAAATTCACTTAATCAGGTTACCGCCTATATGGCTGGTTGGCAAAAATTATCACAAGTTAATATATTATATTAAGGGATATATCTAAATTAGTAGTAGTTAAAGTAGATCATTTTACCTTAGCATTTTATTTTATTGTAATTTTACTTTTCAGTATTTATTTTACCGCATTTATTTTTCATTATTGTAATTATGTCTTTTATTTTTAAGTTTTTACTAGCCCTAGTTATTTGTCGTAACTAAGTTAGTTATTTAGGGTTGTGATGACTTCTAATATCACTGGTTTATAAGGGGTTATTTTATAGTTTGGGTAATTTAAAGGTTTACTTATTAAGTCTTAAGCTTAATGCGTCTTGTTAATTGGACGCTAATAAGATTGAATTGGTAAATCTAAAATAAACTTGACAAAGGAATTTTAGGTTTCAGCCTTAGACTTAATAGCTCACGATCTTCCATTAGGATAGATAACCCTTTAATAGATTTCCTTACAGGATAGACATATACCTGTCGGGCGGGGGTAACATTTATTGGAACTTAATCTTAAGCTTACCGCCTATATGGCATGTTTATGGAAAAAATTTGATACCGCCTATATGGCTGGTTTTTGGACTTAATTTGACTTAATCAGGTTACCGTCTATATGGCTGGTTGGCAAAAATTATCACAAGTTAATATATTATATTAAGGGAGATATCTAAATTATTAGTAGTAAAAGTATATCATTTTACCTTATCATTTTATTTCATTGTAATTTTACTTTTTAGTATTTATTTTAGCGCATTTACTTTTCAGCATTGTAATTTATGTCTTTTATTTTTAAGTTTTTACTAGCCCTAGTTATGTGTCGTAACTAAGTTAGTTATCTAGGGTTGTGATGACTTCTAATATCACTGGTTTATAAGAGGTTATTTTATAGTTTGGGTAATTTAAAGGTTTACTTATTAAGTCTTAAGCTTAATGCGTCTTGTTAATTGGCCACTAATAAGATTGATCTGGTAAATCTAAAATAAACTTGACAAAGGAATTTTAGGTTTCAGCTTTAGACTTAATAGCTCATGATCTTCCTTGAGGATAGATAACCCTTTAATAGATTTCCTTACAGGATAGACATATACCTGTCGGGCGGGGGTAACCTTTATTGGAACTTAATCTTAATGAATCCAGGTAATTTGGTTGACATAGACATATGGTTCAATTGGGTTATACTCGGTATTTGCGTCACACCATCGACAAAGGCTTTCACATAATTTCTTGTTCCAAGTTAGTAAACTGATTTATTATACAAACTTGAAATAACCACTTCATCTTTTAAAAGACATTAGAAAGATTCACAACCCTAGATAGTTTCTTAATATTGAATTTTCTTAAACCGATTTTCGTGCAATTTATTTACTTATTTTTAAATTTAGAATCATCACCATTTCAAATCAATAAATCAACCGGTTAGATACTAGTAATCATTTGACCTCATAAAAATAATAGATTAGGTATTAAGTCCTCGTGGGATCGATACTTTTTATACTACTTGAACGATACGTGCGTTTGCGTTATACGCGTGTGATTACGCACCGGTCAAGTTTTTTGCGCCATTTCCTGGGACTTATTTATCTTTCACTATTAGTTTTGGGGTTAGATACGTTACTTGTATCAAATATCTTTTTACTTTTTTTTTTCTTGTGTTTCAGGTTCTCAGAAACTACATGAGACAAACCGGAAGCTTTGAACTCCGACCGTTCAGAAATTGAAAGAACCATTAGACAGTTGACAAGGGAATGGCGTCAATGCCAATAAGCTTTAGTCAACATGGAACCTGAACCTTTGGAGGTTGCACCACCAATACCCATTCAAGACAGAACCATTCCGGTGGTAGACGGCTTCATTTCCTGTATTGGACTTCCTCATTTACTAGTAAATGCGTGTGACATCAAAACATGCATTCAGATGATTCAACAGTCAGTGCAGTTTGGGGGGAAAGCAACTGAAGATCCCAATACCCACATCAGCAACTTCCTGGAAGTTTGCAGGACTTTCAATTACAACCGAGAAGCTGAAGAAGCAATGAGACTACGAGTTTTTCCATATTCCTTGAAAGACAGAGCTAAAGCTTGGCTACATTCACTGCCAGTAGGTTCCATCACAACTTGGAACACTTTAGCCACCAAATTCCTTGCAAAGTACTTTCCACCTGCCAGAACTGGAAAGCTGAGGAATGACATCACATCCTTTGTACAACAAGACTCAGAAACTCTCTACGAAGCTTGGGAAAGGTACAAAGATTTGCTCCGGAAATGTCATCACCAGGAGATTCCAGAATGGCTTCAAGTTCAAACTTTCTATAATGGAATTTCTGGACTGATGAGAACCACAATCGATGCTGCTGCTGGAGGAGCTTTAATGGCAAAAGTAGAAGATCAAGCCTGGGACCTAATCGAAGAAATGGCCAACATCAATTTCTTTTGGCCAACAGAAAAGAGCATGATCCAAAGAATTGCGGGAATTTATGAAAGTGGAGCCAATACAGCAGTCAACGATAAGTTGGATCAAATATGCAAATTTATGGATACTCTTACCACTAGATCCAGAAGTTCACCATATGGAGGAGCACCAGAACCAAACCAACTTGAAGAAACGGTGAATTATGTCAACAATTTCAACAAACAGAGGAACAATCCATATTCCAACACCTACAACCCAGGGTGGAGGAATCATCCCAATTTTTCATGGAGCAACAATTCAGGGCAAAAGAACAATCCACCACCTGGATTCCAAGAAACAGAACAAAGCCCAGGAGCAGGAAAATGAACCAAGAATAGCAGAAGTGTTGGCTCAGATAAAAAGTACGATGCTATGTTTCAGAGCCAATCTGCTTCCATCAAAGCACTAGAGAATCAAATCAATCAACTGACCAATGGTTAGAGTTACAGATCGCCAGGTAATCTTCCCAGCAACACAGAACCAAATCCAAGGAACCGATGGAAGGAGCAATGTCAAGCCATCACCTTGAAAAGCGGTAATGAGATCAACAAAGATGTTGGAATCAAGGCAACAATTGAGGAAGTCCAAAAGATGTAGTTCCACAGATGGAGGAAAAAGAAGCAAAGGAAAAAGAAAAAGATCAGATTACTCCACCTCCACCTTTTCCACAGCGACTTCAGAAAAACAAACTGGACAAGCAGTTTGCTCGATTCCTGGAGGTGTTCAAAAAGCTGCACATCATCATTCCATTTGCAAAAGCCTTGGAAGAATTGCCCAGCTATGTAAAATTCATGAAAGACATTCTTTCAGGAAAACGAAGATTGGGAGATTACGAGACAGTAGCATTGACGGAAGAATACAGTTCCATCATTCAAAGGAAACTTCCCCCGAAGTTGAAAGATCCTGGCAGTTTCACAGTTCCATGCACCATTGGAGAACATTATATTAGTAAGGCTTTATGTGATTTAGGTACAAGTGTTAATTTAATGCATTTTTCTATTTACATGAAACTGAAAATTGGAGAAGCAATGCCTACCTCAGTCTATTTACAACTTGCTGATCGAACGCTCGCATTTCCAAGAGGTTTCGTTGAAGATGTCCTGGTCAAAGTTGACAAACTCATTCTTCCAGCAGATTTCATTATCCTAGACATGGAAGAAGACAAAGATGTACCTATCATCCTTGGAATACCATTCTTGGCAACATGACGAACTGTGATTGATGTACAAAAAGGAGAACTAACTATGAAAGTATGGAAGTATGGAAGTATTCATGGATGATTTTTCTGTGTTTGGAGACTCTTTTGCACACTTGCAAAATTTGAAATAGGTGTTACAAAGATGTGAAGATACCAACCTGGTACTCAACTGGGAGAAATGCCACTTCATGGTGCACAAAGGTAGTGTTCTTGGACACCATGTCTCACAAAAGGAAATCGAGGTAGACAAAGCAAAGATTGAAATTATTGAAAAACTACCTCCGCCGACATCAATCAAAGGGATTCAGAGCTTTCTCGGACATCCAGGTTTTTACAAGAGATTTATCAAAGACTTTTCCATGATTGCTAAACCTCTTTGCAATCTTCTGGAGATAGATGTGCCTTTCAACTTCACCAAAGAATACCAGGAAGCTTTTGAGATTTAAAACAAAAGTTGATTCCTGCTCTCATCATTGTAGCACCAGATTGGACCCTTCCATTTGAGGTGATGTGTGATGCTAGTGATTTGCTGTAGGTGCAGTTTTGGGACAACGCAATGCAAATATTTTCCATACATTTACTACTCTAGCAGAACTTTGAATGAAGCTCAACTCAACTACAAAACCATTGAAAAGGAGTTGCTCGCAGTTGTGTACGCTTTTGACAAATTTCGCTCCTATCTGCTGGGTCCCAAAGTGTGTGGTCTACACAGATCATTCAGCAATCAAATCCTTGATCATGAAGAAAGATGCCAAACCCAGATTGATCCATTGGATACTTCTTCTGCAAGAATTTGACGTGGAGATCAGAGACAGGAAGTGGACAGAGAACCAAGTGGCAGATGATTTATCGAGGCTCGAGAATAGAGAAACAGCTGGCAAAAAACTGACAATCAAAGAAACTTTTCCAGATGAACAGTTGTTTGTCATGAAACAGTAGGTTGTCCCTTGGTATGCTGACTATGTCAACTTCATTGTATCAGGAAAATGGTCATTGGAATGGACAACTCAGCAAAGGAAGAAATTCTTCAAAGAAGTCAAGCACTATATCTGGGATGAGCCGTACCTGTTCAAACATTGTGCTGATCAATTACTGAGGCATTGTGTTCCACAGGAGGAAGTCAACAGTGTTTTGCAGCATTGTCATTCATAACCATATGGCGGACACTTCAACGGAAACAAAACTGCAGCCAAAATCCTACAATCAGGTTTGTTCTGGCCTACTCTTTTTAAAGATGCATATCTTTTTGCTTTTCAATGTGACAGGTGCCAGAGAACAAGGAATATTTCGAGGAGAAACGAAGGACCATTGCAAAACATTCTGGAAGTAGAGATATTCGATGTGTGGGGTATTGATTTTATGGAACCGTTTGTTCCATCATTCGGAAACCTGTAAATCCTGGTTGCTGTAGACTACGTCTCCAAATGGGTCGAAGCAAATGCACTGCCATCCAACGATTCAAAAGTGGTGATCAAATTCCTGAAAAAAGAACATTTTCACTCGGTTCGGAACACCTCGGGCAATTATCAGTGATGGTGGCTCACATTTATGCAACAAATATTTTGATGCACTCCTATCCAAATACGGAGTTACTCACAAGGTTGCCACTGCTTATCATCCACAGTCAAATAGAAAGTTTGAAGTTTCAAACAGAGAAATCAAAAGAATCTTGGAGAGAACTATTGGATAAACAAGGAGGGACTGGTCCACAAAACTAGATGATGCATTATGGGCATACCAAACAGCTTACAAGACACCTATTGGTATGTCCCAATATCGATTGGTGTTCGGGAAAGCATGTCATCTGCCAGTTGAGCTTGAACACAAGACGTACTGGGCAATGAAGAAGTTGAATCTTGATCCACAAGCTGCAGGAGAGAAAAGACTCCACGAACTCAACGAATTGGAGGATTTCGCTTACAGCCTTATGAGAATGCCATATTGTACAAATAAAAGACCAAGAAATGGCATGATTGAAAAATAATGCACAGACAGTTGGAACCAAGGCAGCAAGTGTTATTGTACAATTCACGGTTGAAACTTTCCCTGGAAAGTTGAAATCAAGATGGTCATGTCTTTTTGTGATCACTCGGGTTTTACCATATGGACCTGTTGAGTTACTGGATCCCAACACCAAGGAAACATTCAAGGTTAACAGTCAGCGTGTCAAGCACTACAAGGGAGAATAATTTGAGCGACAAAAAGAAAGTGTCACACTATCAGATCCAGCCTAACGTTAGAGAAGTCATGTCTAGCTTTCGACGTTAAACTTAGCACTAGTAGGGAGGCAACCCATGCAATTTCTGAATATATTGTGATTTGGTGTGATTTCATTTGGTGTGTTTAGTTTTTACAGGTTAAGTCATTTCAGGATGGAAGAAGTTCTAGCAAATCTTCGCAAGCAATTTCCTTCTCTCCCTCAAAAATCTCTGATGAAAGTCTACAAAGCTCTCTTGGAACGGATGAGGCTACTGATGATCAAAGGTATTCCAACTGATATTCGTTGGATTATTGAAGCACGGGTCCGATTGGCAGGTGAGTATTCTGAATCTTTTATTTCACATCTGCCTGGTTTTGGAAGAAGCACCTATGTAAAGAAACGTTGAGCTAAGCAAATTGGTGTTTGTTATAAATGTGCACATTGGAATCGCAATACACGTTGTCGTTATTTAGGAATGGTGTCTGATAATCGCTAAGATAAAATTAAATTCATTATGGATGGCTTGAGTAAAGTGTCTGTAGATGATATATCTTCAATTCTTGAGACGCATCCCAGTGGATATGTTCATATATCCATTCGCAAATTACATACATAATTCCAAAAAGAAAGACAATAGTTAAGTCTCGGGATTCTGACTCAAAAAGACCATGTTTGCCAATTTATAAGAAAATTGGATGGGAAGCTTGTCCTTTGCGCATAGACGTCAATCAAGCCGCTACATTTCTTGTACATATTATATCTCTTTGTCTTTTCCTAATAATTGTGATTTGTTTTGTTGTTTTCTTTTATTTTCTCCGACAGGATCCAAACCATTTTGAATATCACGATTTATTTTACTGTTAACTAAAAATTGTCATTTGGCAGGTACTAGTGCTATTATTTTACTAACTTTTTTCAGGTGTTATAAATTCAACTCATCATTGCACTTTTGAAGACATCCAGAGTAAAACATGGTAGCCACTTCAAGAAGACGAGTTGAAACATTTGTGTGTTTTACGGTAATAGTGTTGGTGTTAAGCCACATTCGTAGAAGCAGCACAGGAATTGGGTCGAGTCTTAGCTGCAAGGAATATGCACTTAGTATATGGCGGAGGCAATCTTGGACTTATGGGGATCGTTTCAAAAGTTGTACATGAGGGAGGTAGTCACATTTTGGGAATCATCCCAAAACCCTTGGCAGAGGCAAATCTTATTGGACCATCAAATGAAGAAGAGTTAATCATGCCAGGTATGTCTGAACGATTGGTAGAAATGATTAATCGTGCTGATGCTTTTATTGCTTTGCTAGGTGGCTTGGGTATATTGGAGGAAATTTTTACAGCGTTATCTTGGGCGAACCTGAACATACACCAGAAACCGCTTGGACTGTACGACGTTGAAGGATTTTATGATTTTCTTTGTGTCTTTCTTTATGATGCCAGGAGAAATGGGTTCGTGTCAAAACCCTTAAAAGAACTCCTCTTCACTACCAGAACTGCTTCGGATCTAATTGACCAAATCTTAGCCTATGAACCACAAATTGACCCTATCATTTCAAAGATAAATTGGTCCGAGGATGATCGTGGTAAGAGGAGTCGGATTAATCTGGATCTTAACCTTTAACTTTTCGTGTAGAATTTCAGTTAACCAGGTACTATCTTCTAAACTCTTCTGCTGTTCAAGACATTGGGGACAATGTCTCATTTAGGTTTGGGGGAGGGAATTAGTTGATCAGTATCTTGTTTTTAGTTGTGTGTTGTTTTTTTTAGTCCAAAATTTTTCAAAAAAATAAAAAAAAAATGAAAAAGTTTCAAAAATTACAAAAAAATTTTGCGTTTTTGTTTTTGTTTTGACTAAAAAGGTGAAATTGGTGAGAGATAGCAGTGTAAGGAGTTCCCATTCCTGATACGTATATCAACCTTTTTTCGAAACAAGTTAATTTTTGTTTATTTCCTTTTGAATTATTTAATTTGTAAATTCTCAATAAAATTGACTAAAATGGATCTTCATATGCTCAGTTGGCAAGTATTATCAACATGCATAGTAACATACGGACATAAGCTGTAATTGAAAAGTTTTTAATATTCAGTGCTCTAGTTTAATTGGAAGAAACATCTCAAAAAGTGATGGAGTAAAAAAAAAAAGGTATGAGATCAGAGTTATTAAGTCTGTAGGGGTGTTTTAACACCTAGTGCCCTAAAACCAACTGGTTTGGGAGTCACTGGCCCAAAGCTCGCTACATGGATCAAGTATGTTGCAAAAATATATATATCTGAAGTCTGAGTAATTAAGTCTGTAGGGGTGTCTTAACACATGGTGCCCTAAAGCCAACTGGTTTGGGAGCCACCGACCCAACACTCACTACATAGATGGAGAATATTGTATATAAAAAAAAAATCAAAGAAAAAAAATCAGAAAAATTAGAAAAATTATTTCACTGCTGCAAAAAGGTGTGAATTCTGATAAAACTTTAGGACAAAAAAATGACTCTCTTATCAACTGCACTTGTTACTGTTGTGGGCAAAAATGAGTTGATTAATATTTTGTTGGCTATGTATATGGAGAATGGTAAATAAAATCGGAGAATTTACTTATTCGGTAATTTAGAAAGAAAGAAAACAACTAGTGACTTGGAGAAGAAGTTTAATCTTATTAGTCACTAACTTCTTTATTCTCTTTTCTCTTGTATTTTTACTTTTTGTGTGCATTAGTTTCACTACCTTTTTACTTTTTAAAAATATTTGTGGGTATCATTGCTGTAAACTCTCACGAGACTACAACTCGTCCATTAGGGACACCTAAGGGTTTAAAGGCTTGTTGCATAAGCTAAATGCAACCGTAATCGCTACGAAATTGGCTTAGTTAAATTTTATTTTAAAGATGTTTATGTTATTTTATTCTATGTTTTGCTCGAGGACTAGCAAAATGTTAGGTTTGGGGGTGTGATGAGTGGTAAATGTAACCACTATTTTCCACTCATTTAAACTAATATTTTGTATAGTTTCTTGCGTTTTGTGAATATTTTGATGTGTTTTGTGTTATTTTGTTGATAAATAAAGTTTCAAGACATTCTAGAGGTGATTTTGGGCCAAAGCAGTGAAAAAGGACAAAATGGGCAAAATGGTCATTTCACTTGTCGAGACGCGCTGCCCGCGTCGCGACGCCTAACCTGCGTCGCACAATGCTAACGTGCGCTAGGAACACATGTCAAAATCTGAGAAGTTTGACTTTGCTAATGTGCGTCGGACTTTGCCAACGTGCGTCGTGCCACGTGTCAACATCACAGTCGATTTGCTAACGTGTGCCATGCCACATGTCATCATCCTATGGTGCCGACAATTGCCATCGCCATGTGTCACCATCTGTCACTCCACATGTCAGCCACATCATCATCAGCCAATCACAAAATGCCATCTGTCGCAATCTTACGGTGCCGACAATCACTTTCACCACGTGTTGCCACGTCAGGGCCACATCAGCACCACGTCAGCACAATTATTGAGTCATTTATCCGAATTTCCACGTCAGCGGATAAGAATCTGAGCGGACCAATCACACAATGACACTCAGCGAGTCGCGACGCAAGAAGAAACTTGCGCGTCGCGACGCGTAAGGCATACCGAGGCCTATAAATAGAGCTCGAAACTTTAGTTTCAGATGTACCTTCCTCTCTGAATTCTCTGATGTAAATTGGGAGTTTTTTACCTAGTTTCTTTTTAATTTCATTTTTGTAATTACTTTTAATTACGTTATGTAATAGTAATTTACTTTTGTAATAGTAATAGTAATTTACCTTTTTTAACTTTTACAGTTTTTACTATTCAACCATGAGGAGGTAACTTCCCCCTGCTATGGGTGAAAGGTAATTCTTTTACTATTGCTATTTAGATTAATCTCCCTTAATTATAATATATTCACTATTTAAAATTGACTAATGAGGAGGATACCGCTATATTGGCGGTTGGTAATCATTTTATAAACTGGTTGTAATATTTTGACTAATTTGACTAATTTGTAATATTTTATTTGAAGAAAAAATCAGAATTTTAGATAGAAATGTAGAATTCTCTATATAGATCTTTAGGTACTATTCATCAGAAATTTTGTGTTGTACTTTTTTCCAGCTTCTAATTCGAATTTGGAATAATCTGTAACGCATAAGTTGTAGGTCTCAATCTTAGCTTTCCGAGTATATAAAGTTCATAATAATCGTAGATCGTATGAAAAAAGTTACGGCATAAATACCATGGGTTGTCCGAATTTAATCTTAGAATAATTACTTATCGGAACTGCGAGAGATTTGTCCAATATTCGAAAATTAATTTCGTGTGTCCATTCATTTTGAACATGATTTTCATCATATATATGCCATCCATAATTTAGTAGTTATTGAGGTTACCGGGGTGTTACACTCATAATCTAACCCTTCGCCAAAAATAGGTTTTATTGATATTTTACTAGTGACACTTTTAAAAAGTGTGAGTAAAGGAAAACAAATACACCAATTTTCAATTTTTTTTATAAAAATATTAAAAATTACTGACACTATGGTATCATTAAATTTAGTGTGAGAAATCTCAAATATTATAAATAAGTAATAATTAAAATTAAATTTATGGATTGCATCTATCTGAATTAGAACTAGCAGCCTATTGTTAATTATCGCACCGATGGTACAATAATTGAATTAAAAAATTTATTAATATATTGGGGGTCCCACATGTATAAAAAAGAAAATACTAAATATTTAGAATTCACTCTTTGCATAGTGAATCTCATGCCTATAAATAGAAGCTTCATTTAATTATTTTCTTCATTTCATTCTCAAACAAATCTTCTGTATTCTAAGAAAGAAAAATATTATTTCTTCTTAAGAGTTTGTAAGAGAGTTGTAATTCTCCAATTCTAAGAGAGTGTGAGAACGTTCACTCCTTATGTTTAGAGAGGTTGTAAAATTCTTTTTATTATAATGAAATCCGTCTACTTTTGCTCGTCGATGTTTCTCTCTCACAATAAGGATTTTACCACGTTAAATTTGGGTCTCATTGCTTTTATTTTATTATTAAGATTTCTGGTAGGCAAAGCCTCCTAATTATTATTATATTGTTATATGGTAGTGATCAGTGAAATCAAACATGTTACGCAGGCGCACATGTCACTTAAGTAGTATAAGAATATCGATCCCACGAGTACTTAATTTCTAAAATTATTAATTATTGATGCTGTTTATTTACAGGTATCTAATTGAGGTTGGAAGGGATTGTTCGTTGGTTGAAGTTGGATTTGATTGAATAAATAAATAAAAATACAAACAAAGGAAATTAATAATAAAGAAAACATCTAGGGTTGTGAATCCACCCAATATTACTCTAATGATGAATTGATTCTCTTATACATGTGTAATAAATCGGTTGTTAACCTGGAACACGAAAATATGCAAAAGCCTTTGTCAATGGTCATATGCAAACACCCAAAGTAACCCAATTAACTATATGTCTATGTTAACCAATAAACTTCGAATTCATTAAGATCAAGTTCCAATTGTGGCTACCCACGCCCGACCAATATATGTCTATCCTGGAAGGAAATCTCTAAGATGAGATCGTGAGCTATTGAATCTAAGGCTGAAACCTAAAATTGATTCGCCAAGTTCATTTTAATTTTACCATATCAATCTTTTGGTGATCAAGCAACAAGAAGCATTAAGCTTAAGATTCAATAAAACAAGCCAAAACATCAACATATATAATTAAATCGATTATTAAACTCGTGAATATTTTGCTTCATCACTTCCCTTATTAAAATAAAATACTGGTGTTGGAGGATCTACCTTTAATATTTCAAATCTAGAAATCTCTCTTTTTATAATATATAAATTTGCATTATATTACCAACCGACCATATAGGCGGTATCCAATTAAGTAATGTTTTAATTAATTCCAACCGACAGTATAGGCGGTGTATCCAATTATGTCAGGTTTTAAGATAATTTATATATTATAAAATAAGAAAAGTTAATCTAAATTATCATATTAAAAGTTTCACCCGTCCCCCAGTGGAAATTAACTACAAAACATAAAAGAAAGATAAAACAAACAAACTATTATTACTACTAAAAATAAAAATAAAAATACATTACTATAAATATATACAAACTAGATACAATCCTCAGTTCCTTATTAAGAAAACTAAGGAAAGTATGAATTTGGAAAATGAAATTAGCTGCTATTTATAGGCAAATTTCGGCTTGTGTGTCGCGACTCACCAAGTTTGTTGTGTCGCATTGCGTGCTACAGTAGATGACAGCTGCACTATTTTGTCGGTGTCACGACGCAAAAGGCTTGGGCATTGCGACGTATGCTACGGTGATGACGTGTGTCGGCATCGCATGATTGATTTATGTCACGACGCATAGAAGGTTGGATGTCACGACACGCGCAGTAAAATTCCATTTTTATCATTTTTGTCTAATTTCATTGTTTTAGTCCCGTGTTGATTCCATTGAGTCCCAATATTATTTTTATCTGAAAATAAACAAAAACACATCAAAAACATTCATCAAACCCGAGAAACCATATAAAATATTCAGTCAAAATGACAGTAAATATTGATATATTTTCCCCTCCTCACACCCCCAAACCTAACAATTGCTAGTCCTCGAGCAAAACAAATAAAACAAAATGAAATAACTAACAAAGACAAAATTAATCTAAGCCACTTTCGTAGCGATCACAGTTGCATGACCGTTAGGTCCAGATTGCATGTATTTTTCATTTAACCATTAAAAGAGTTATAAATAATCAGTATTATTCATAACAGTTGCCCTAGTGCTCTACGAGTATATTTCGTTAGTGAGACTTTCTAGATTCAGGCATATCGTCACGAAATCTAATTTCATGTCAATAATTCACCCACCCGTAAATTATGACGACCACAGATAAACTCGCTGAATCATACAGGTCGAGGTCACTGCATACGTATAATCCCTTCGTCACAGGTATCCGGATTATCTTAGAGATATAGATATAAAAGTCAAATTTCTATCAGAATAAACATGTCGATGAATCTATTAGCAATCTCTAAATAACATTCGGAACTCACTTCCGAAGTATACTATGGCCAAAGATTTAACATATTGCTAATCATTTAATGGACTACCTATTCCCTATACATGTTGGACAATTATGACCCATAGCATCACTATTTGTACAGAACATGGTGTTGTTGTACAAATTAACTCTGTGACAAAGGAAATTGCTCTTTTATCATTTGTAATTAGATTACCGGGATATATAAATGATAAAAGTCCATATGATTAGTTCCGGATTGATAGGATATGAGACAATATCAATCCATGAAGGTTTAATCATTAAAACATCCCTAGTCGGAGTATTATCGAGATTGGACATCGATAATGCGGAATAGACTAGTATTGCACTTGTGCATGTTATGGGAGCATAACGACATAGTTCTCATATATTTGGGTATTGGATACTCATGCAAGTGTAATATGAGTTTGGGTTTACCGATGGTACGGAAACAGCTTCGCTCTGGATAGACCCCTCGGAATTCCATTGGTAGTATGACTATGTGTCTATGGAAGTCCGAATCAGGGTAGGTGTATTTGGTCTTAACCTGAGACTTGCACCGCTAATACTTGCGACAATCAATATACTTTGGTTTTGGTCGTCCAGGGCTTTAATCGGTATATGTACGCCTCTTCTCGGTATATTGAGAATCATAGTGTATTGGGTGTGATGTCAAGATGGAAGTATCACTCCAGTCATAGTGGAGATGATGGTCACGTAGGATACGGAACTGGTGCTCTTATATGCTGTAGCTATCGGGATATTATGACTAGGTCATATTTTTTTTCCGATTATAGAGACTATTTACCAAAGATCCGATATGTGCTTCATACGGGGCAGACACAATTCTAGCCCAAGGCCTAGCATGTGACATCGGATACTGGATCGTAATACGATAATATGTACTGATATAGATTACATATTCCTTTAAAAATATTTCTGGAGAATTGGGTAGGCACGGTGCTTTGCTAGAAGCCAACTATGTCTTGTAAATCGGTAAAAATGTAGTACTAGGTACGTACGTTTTCGGATAGTCCGACGACCGGATTTACTACCAACATATCCGGGGATCTCATGGGTCACTTCCCGAAGATTCACCGATGACGTATGACCCGCACATAATTAATCTAGGATTAATTAATAGAGAGAGAAAATTAATCTAGGATTAATTACAGAGATATTTTATCTGGGATAAAATATTATTTAAAGAGAGAGAACGATTAATTTGGAATTAATTGATAAAATAGTATATTCGATTATTATACGAAATTAGATTTCGACACGGAATTAAAATTAGATTTTAATTCGGGTGGAATTATTTAATTTAGAATTAATTCGCTAGCGACGTGAATAGTAATTTTGCTAGGCATAATAATTTAATTAAATTTGATTTAATTACGTCGCAACAGAAAATTCGTTAATTCGGAATTAGCGAACCGAGCCCGGGAGTGTTTACGGGCTCACTAGCATTTCGATCGAGTGGGGACCCACAAGTCACATCATGCGTCACATCACTAGTCAACTTTATCACTTTAATGTGATGAAGTGTTGGTTGATGGTTGAGTGCCAAACACTCAAGTGTGATGTATTGAATGACTAATACATTTATTTATTTTTGGTATATCATTTGAATTGATTTTAGAATCAATACACACACAACAAACTCATCACTTCTCTCTCTCTCCTTTCTACATCAGTCAATGGTCATTCTTTCTCCCTTTGTTTTCTCCATTGTCGAGAACAAGAAGAAGCTAAGGTAATTTTGTGGCAAAATTTCCAAGAGGTAGCACACTAAAAGAGTCATCCAAATGTGATAGGGAAACAAAACCCTTGGCATGGAATCACCATTTTCAAAGCTTGGAGCTTGGATCACACCATGGAGGTTGATCGAATCTTGGAGGAGCACAAATTTGGGCTTGGCCGAGAGCTTCCATGGAGGAGCAAAAGTTTTTGTGTTCAACGCATCGCAAATCAGTTCATTGTAAGTATGATTCCGCCATACTTCTTTATTTATATTCACATTGATTTCATTGCTTGAATTATATGGGGACTATAGTAGAAACCCAACAATGGTATCAAGAGCCTTATTTAAGCATGAAATTGATTTAGGGTTTAAAATTGGGTAAAATTGATTTGACCATGTTTTGATGAAATTGATTGTTTGAGTATGCTTGAATGATGATAACTTAGAGTTATTTGTGATCAATTTGATGAAAATTGAATTGGATCAAATTTTCCCCAAAAACTTGGCTTGGCCAAAAGTTTAGCTTGCCCTAATGTCAGGGTAATTTTGTTTTTTGAATCATTGGATGAGTTTAAAAGACTTGGGAAATGGTGATTTAGGATTAATTGGATTGAAATCGAAATCAGACATGAAAACCCCAAATTTCCGTGACCATTAAGCATAGAAAATGAATTGATTTTTTGATTCAATAATGTTGGACAAGTGTTCATGATGATTAGAGAGCATGATTAATTAAGTAAATTGGTATTTTGGAAATGTTAATTTGTTAATTAATTATGGCTATACACTTTAAATTGATTAATTGTGATAGTTGGAATATTGTAATTAAATTAATTGGGCTTAAATTGGAATTGGGCTAATAAAGTTGTATTTGGGCTTAATGGGCTTTGTTGGGCCAAGTATGGTTTATGTTAATTGGTTGGATCCAATTGGGCCCAAAACCATATCCATAAAGTCCAAATATAATATAAGGACCTTTAAAATTTTAATGGGCCTAAGGCCTAAATTGATTTTGGCAAATAAGGATGATCCTTAATTGGGCTTTGGTATTTGGGTTTGACCCATATTGACCAAAGTCCATGCCTTATAAATTAATTGAAAGCCCATTGGACTTTAATTAAATTGACATTGGATGTAATTGGGCTTTGAGACCCGTTATGATTAGATTTAGAATCTAAGTCGCTAAAGGCACATTTATAAAGTGTAATTATTTAATTTGGAATTAAATAAAGAATTAGTATTGAATACAAATTAAATTGGATTTAATGTTGTAGTTTGATATAATTCGAGAATTCGTACTTTGAGTACTTATTCTTAAAAACGAGTTTGACTAGCGCAAAATCAAATCGTTGTTTGAACATTGGATGGTCATTAATTTCAGATTAATTAATTGGATTAGATTGATTGATAACATGCTTTGTGTGAATACATGGATGTGATGTATGAATAATGTATATATCAGATGGATATTAGATGGGTGAGGGCAATTTTGGAAATTGTTGTAATAAATTTAGAATTTATTAAATTGGACCTGCGTGTCCAGCCTATTACCTCTTGACTCTTTGTATTTCTCTTCTCACTTATTCCCTCATGTAAATGAGGTTTCTTTAGAAGGTATGTAATGGTAGAAGTAAGATTTGTGCTAGCGGAGAGAGAGGAGAGAGGAGAGAGGAAATAGAGAGATTTGTTCTAGAACTAGTGTTTAAATATCCATCCGCTATCATTATTAATTTATTTATGCGCTTATTATGTTTTTAGAATGCATGTTAAGGGGTATGATGAGACCTTAACAAAAGATACTTAATTGGTTGCCAATTATGCGAAAAAACCATCAACACATATTAACCGTTTTTCCTTCAATGAATGATTTATTCTCAAGATACAAGATTGGCACTGGTTTGTTTGCCAATGTCAAGACCTTTTTCCATCGCAGATGTGTTTGAATCATGAAGGCTTTGTTACATATCGGTGTCTTGTCCAAGTTGTGATTTGTTGGCCAAAGTCAAGATCACTATGTCCATCGACATCGATTACGAAGCTTTCCAAGGTCAATGGGTCACGTTACTGGAATCATTAAGTTTGTTGTGCCAAAGCCAAGGCTTAGTTGATTCAGAGGAAAAAGGTTAAGTAATATATTGGATATATTGGCATATATAAGATATATGTTTCGGACTTGGATGTCCACCTACTGGATCTATGAATTGGGTGAGATCCAATTGATCTTAGAGATCTACCTAGTTAAAAATCATACAATTTGTTTGCCAAAGTCAGGGTTGGTGTTATTTAACGGGATCCTAGCCACTAGGAAACTAGGTTTCCCGAGTACCCAAACATAGGGTTAAAGGCTCGCCGAAAAAATAGTGGGAGGCAAGTATTAAATTGCAATTTCATTTAGATACTTCCCAATACGCGCTCATTTCATTTTTCATCATTAATTAATAAATATATTAGTTGGTCTAATATTTAATCGTTGTTTAATTTAACAGTTGGACTGTATTCAAACTACTTCAATTATAGTTGATTATATAATTGGATTATAGAATCAATATATTTGAATTAACAACCAATTTAATTATAGTTGATTATATAGTTAGACTATAATATCATTATATTATAGTACCTGAAATCGTTGATTGGATAGTGGGGATAGCAATCAAGATAACTGAAAGAT